>VMDR010004010.1:0-65033 GCA_007922815.1 Macrotus californicus | reverse complement strand
CACTGATATTTTATGATGGCAAATAAATTCTTACACAATCACTGTTCTAGAGTTCAGAGATGTCAGAAATGATACTGAAGTAAGCAATCATTGATCAAGGCTTCAAAGACTACGCCAAGCCGAGTAGGATCTTCTGGCTAAATACCAAGGCCAGGGTTCAGTGTGTCTCTAATATATTAGAATAATCTGTAGGATTGATGGATGATAGTTTAAAAAAGAAAGATATGGGAAAATGCTTATGATAGCCTCAGAGAACATAATAAAACAGGATATTTCTTTATATAAATTATATGATCCAAATTATTTCCATATGAACTCTTTAGACACTGAAGAACAGAGACCCTCTCTAGCTTACACAGGTAAAAGAAGCCTGGCTTCAGGATAAACATTGAGCGATATGAAAAAGTCAATGAAATTCAAGAGGCAAAACTTAATAGAGCTAAAAAAAGAGGAAGCGAAAGCAGAATAAGGGCAAGTGTGTTTGAAATCATCACCTGACATGGTGAGGAATCAAGAAGCAATGTCTAAAGTTGATTAAACCAGAAAAGATTTAAGGATATTCTTTAAAGATTCAATGATGGAAACCAACAGAAAAACTCACTGTAACCATATGAAAAATAAGAAGAAGGAGAAGATGGAGATGGTGTAATAATACTGCTTTTTGATAGGTGGTACTAGATAGATATATCCTAAAATAATAAAAAATTAGCAGGACCAGTGTTCTATTTAGGAACAGACAGTAATGACCCCAAACACTAGACAGGCCCTTACACGTGGTAGCCTCCAGCAGGAAGAAGTGGGGTAAGGCAGACACTGTTGCTTCTTTTATAAGGCTTTCTGGCTGATCTTTTTCAATTCAAGTTTCATGTATTACCTGGACAGAAAACTACAAATAAAATGGCTGATTGTATGAGAGACAGTTTTTCCCCTAGGACGTTTTTGTCCACATGGGTGGTAACAATGTTAGCTTGTGTATGCCTTCCTGTCTCTTCACCTGAGAGTTCCTTGAAATGAAAAGCAGCAGGCTGGGCTGGTGAGGTCCCGGTTGATTTCCTCTGCATCAGAGGGCAGCGCTTCTGGATACTCCCACCCAGTGTGCCCCCTTCTACTTGCGACGCTAACCCTGATTACAGCAAAAAGGGGAGACTTCCATTTTTATTTAAAGCTCTCAGGCTTTCTGCAAAGACAGCACAGCACAACCGTTTCTCATTTACATTTCGTGACTCCTTCCATCACATAGTAACTCCTTATTCTATGAAAATGTTCAATGTAAATGTAAATGGCTGCAGGAAGCAAAGCATCATTAAAGAATATAATGTCCTTCCTTGCCCCATAAATCAAGCCCTGATAAAGCTGCATTAACATACTGATTAGTAATTTTTGCACATTTAAATTTTTATATAGATTTAATACAATTTTCAGCTTTTGTTTAAGGAGTATTTAATTCAGAAAGCTATGCAATAATAGGTAATTATAGCTCTACAAGAACACATATTGACATGTGG
The DNA here is from genome assembly GCA_007922815.1 of Macrotus californicus. Lineage (NCBI taxonomy): Eukaryota > Metazoa > Chordata > Mammalia > Chiroptera > Phyllostomidae > Macrotus > Macrotus californicus. Next base: position 63,528 of record VMDR010004010.1, on the reverse strand, counting down.
TTTAAAAGACCGTGAAAGGTGCCTTGTGCTTGCAGTGAGTTTATAATTTAAACACAAAGAGAAATTTTAAGGTTGCCAATCAAATATTCATCAGAAGAAAGACTTCACGGAGGATCGCACGTCCTTGGGGCACTCAGGCAAAGGAGGTACTAAAAATAACACGGGAGCAGATTTGGCAGGCCTTGTTTAGGCAAAATTCCAAACACATCAAAAGAGACCTGATTTTTTTTTTTTTTAATGTTTCTCTAGCTTGAAAGCAAAGGCAACAGCATATAAGGGTCAAGTTCAGAAAAGAGGGTAGAGACAATAAGCAAATGGGCAAGAAGTTTGAATTTCATTTCCCAATCCTTTCTTTAAACATCTTTTCTTAATGTGAATTGTCCTCCAATATCTTCAAATGGAGCCCAGATGTCTCTTGCTGCTTCTAAGAAATTCATTTTTTTCTGACGTATAGGGACTGAATGAGTTACCGCTCCTGGGGGTGGGGGTTACGTTTTAAACAGCCCACACAACACAGCAGTAAAGGTTGAAACATGTATAGGTAATCACACCGATTGGTAATCACACCAATAGGTAATCACCTTTTCTTGCAAAGAGTTTGACCAGGTTTAAGAAAGAAAATTTTCGAGTCCTTCCAGCAACTCACACCCTACCTTGCAGAGAAAGGTCAGTAGACCTCAAATTTTAACATGCTTAGGGACTTTCTGGAATGCTACAACTGACCCGTCCCATTTCCTGAAATTCTGAGATTCTGATCCAGCCCCAGAAAGCTGTACTTTTAACCAGCACAATAAGCAATTCCGATGTAACCCATCCCCTGACCCACATTTGAAAATCACTGCATTGCACTAAAAGACTAAAGGAATACAGAAAGCTTCACTTCTGTCTGTTGCAGGAAAATCTACCAGGGCAGAGTTTGCTAAGAATGGTGTCAAGGACCAACCAGGGTTCAAAGCAAGGAGGAGAGTAATGAAGGGAGACTCAGGCAAATCTACCTCCCAGTACCAGATGTTTATCCACACTGTCCAATAAAATGAGCAGCATATGCAGACTTAACATCGACAGACTAGCAGAGGTCCTGAAGCCAATAGTCTTCTGTTTCATGTCAGTGCCAGAACAGAAGACACAGCCTGGATGCCAAATTATTTTGGCTTCAGATTTGAGCAAACAAAAAGTAGGTCAGTTACAATATGCTCTCTACATTCTCTATGTTCGTGGACGGATATTGATTGACTAGGAGGTAAAAAACTAATCCTCATGGTGATGGTTATGATTTTGGATGCCAGCGTATGATACTTGCAGCTTTATGAAGTGCAAACAGCCCACCAGAGAAGAAAGTAATGCTTGCCGGTTAAAAAGATTGAAAGATTCTCATCAATAAGTCATAGGAAAAAATAATCAAAGGAATCTTGGGCTAACACAAAACATATTTTCACTACCCCAAGCCTCTCACAGCCCTCTTTGACTTGGTAGTTGATCCAAATACTTTTCTGTGCATATTTACGTTGTCTCATTATAAGGTATGGTTTTGTAAGAATTACGCTTGACCAAGACGATCTTCCTGTAATAGAATCTACTAATATTAACTAAGGAGGTAAGGGAATTGACCTAAATACCCAAGTTAGGCACCAAAGAGTTATAACTTTGCATTGTCAGTACCCAGAGGATGCTGGGAGGTGCAGAGTCAATGATTGCTTAGTGCCAAGTAAATAAAAAGGCAGGATTTATTGCCAGCTAAACTTAGTATTTTCTAAGGCAACGCTGTTCATATGTGAACCCCTGATATGCTAATATGAGCCCCAAATGCAGTTTCAAGTATCTTAGTAGCCACATTAAAAGAGGTTAAAACAGCAGGTGAAATGAATGTGTATAGTATATTTTAGCACAGTATAGCCAAAATATTATCTTTGTAACATATAGTCAGTATTTTCAAACTATTCATATTTTACACTCTCTTTTGTTATACCAAGTTGTTGAAATGCAGTGTATATTTCAAGCTGACAGCATGTCTCCATTTAGACTATTAGCCCCATTTCAAGTGCTCAATGGCCTCATGTGGCTAGTGGCTGCTGCACAGGGCACCACAGTCCTGAGATCTCAAATGGGTAGGAAATTTGAATAGAAAAAAAGCCCTTATTGAATATATTATTTTGATATGCATCGTGTTACATTGATTATAGAGTATGATAAGCATCTGTAACGAAAGAAAAGCCACTGTGTATTCTCTTTAAAAGAAAATAGAGGGGTTTTTGTTCCAAATTAGAAAAAGATATCCATTAGTTAATTTTTGTGGTGGAATCCTTCAATCCAACAGAATTTGAAGGCCCATGCTTTGGGATAATGTGAGTCATTTATTAACTGGGAAGAAAAGAGAAAGCCCTGACAGCAAAATATGATGGGGACAGGGTGAGAGAGAAGGAAAAGGGAAAGGAAGAAGGGAAGGAGCAGCAGGTCCTGTCCCTGCAACAGAGAGGACCCGGTGGAGGGTGAGGGACGGAACTTCATCTCCTCATTGCATTTTTACCAAGAAGCAGTGCTGGTCTTGAATAAGTTTATGCCTCTATGCAGCCTTACTGCGGCAGTTTGCAGTGATTTTTTTGCTCTGACTCTCTCTTTTCCATGTTCACAAGAGACGCATCTGAAGGGTCATCTGCTCATTCTGAGCAGCTTCCTGATGGATGCTGATCACCAGGGCCTGCCCCACACAAAAGCGGGGGCAGTGACCTACAAAGGTCTTTGTGCCTCAAATGCCTCCTCCACTTTTCTGTCTGAAACATTAAGGATCGTTAATATAAAATATGGAATCAAGACGTAAAGGAATAGATAAAGAAATCAAGACTAAATTGGTTTAGCTGGAGTCAGTGAAACATTTATTGATGGAGACAGATGATGCAATCACTTAATAAGAGTAAACTAATAAAGGACCGTGAAACCCAGTTTGAGTCTGGGATTCAGTTCAGAGACGGACAGCAGGTCCAGGTAGATGACTAGGGCAGAGTGAAGAGGCTGTCACATCACCTGGAGGGCCAAGGAGACAGTTTCAGAAGCACTTTGTGGGGCAAGAGGCTGAAGGTTAATGGTAAGGACATTGAAAGATGTGGAAGCTAGAGAATTATGGGGACGTTCTCTCTCTTCCATGGAAGGTACAATCCAGAGTCCTGTCCCTGAACTTGATAGGCATTGAACCTCTGGTCCTTCCTCGTCCCCGGGACACAGAATCACACCGGATCATCTCCTGGGGTCCCTTCTAGCTGACAGGGCTGCTGCCCATGGGAAAATGGATTACACCCCTGCATGGATGCTGGGAGACGCTCAGCATTCAGATGAACAATGAAATCCGCTGGTTACAGTCAGCTGCCATCTTACTTCATTTTCTGTTCTTTCTTTAGTGTCAGCCTGCTGCTCCCCATTTAGGAAGAGAATCGGTACTGAATAGGTGAGAGAAAAAGAACCAGAAAGATGGCTTTCTTTCCGAGGCTTCTGCTGCCGAGTGAAGACAATTTCTCTTTTCCCTAATGGCAAGCGAGGGGTCCACCGGACCTTGGGATGAAGCTGCTTCCGGTGGGGTGGTAAGGCACCCGCAGTCACATACTCACACGTTGTCTGGAATTTGTACGGAATTAAGGTTTCTTTTTAAAGGAGAGAAAAAACAAGTCAAATTGTTTATTTCTTCTCCAAGGGATTTTATGTTTATGGGTTTTTTGTGTGTGTCAGAGATTCTGCCTGGGAGGAGGAGGCGTTGGGGCTTTCCTTGTTATGTCCTTGTTTTCAGGAGAAAAACGTAAGCCTCCTTCCAGTAGCCCAGAGAGACTCTTAGCAGCCCTGGTATACGTGCATAAGCACTGAGGCTTCCTGTCCTTTTGGCCTTGACCTCTGCCTCCTTGGGCCTCCCTTCCAGTTGCCCAGTCAGGGGGCAGCCAAGTGCAGGCCACTCCCCCAGGAGCCCTTGCAGGCACCAGCAGTTACCTGGCAACAGTGACAATCATGGTAACAGGAGAGAAAACAGCAGTGGAGACCAGAGAGAGCAGCCCTTTCCAGAATCTACAAGCAGCAAAGGGCAGGAAGGCAAACAGCTCTTTTTATCAATGGCTTTTCATCCCCATTCATACCGTTCTCCTGAATCCCCAACTCCCAATTTCTATCATCACCTGGTAAAAATAGCCTCCCATCGGAGAGTTCAATCACAGACACTCCACATTTATATGGAGTAGTGTACTTGGGGAGACCCAAAAAGCAACCCCCCTTCCCTCCAGGGCAGAAAGCTCGGGAGTTAACCAACCTCAGCCTCCATGTGTGTACATGCTATATTCTAACCCTAGGATGTATTTCGACCATCTAATTGTCCTTAAATTTTGTGCACGAAGAAATGACAAGCAAGTACCTTAACTTCTTGTTGCCCTAGCCACAATTCCACAGTCAGTGGCACTCGAGAGCGGGGTGTAAGCACCCCACCTAACAATGCCTGGCATTTACTGAACCCCTACTCTGTTCTAGGTGCTGCTCTGGGCGCTGTACAGACACGTGTCACTGCCAAAACAACTTTATGAGATCAGTCATGTCATCATCTTCACTTCACAGATGAGAAAAACTGAGGCTCAGACTGGTTCATCGTCAACGGTCATACATCTATGAAGAGCTGGGCCAGGGTCTGACTCCCTTCAGGATGTGAACTCGTGTTCTTCACCATTTTGTTCTATGAAGATAAAAGGTGAGAGATCTTAGCAAATCCTATGAGGGAGTCTGGGTAATAAGGCAGAAATGACAATTACCCAACTATAAGAGTCAGGGGAGGAAAATTAATTATACCGAAGTCACCAAATAGAATACGCTAAGAAAAACTTACTCCTCGTTAAGTTGAGGTTGTGTAATAATAAGGGAGGCTGATCAATCCCTTCAGGCAGAGTCCTGTAGAACTATATAAATACCCACAGACCTTGGGGCTTGTACATGTCAACCTCCTGGGAAGATGACCCTTGAACACCCCGACATCCTCATCATTCTGATTCCAAGGGAAAAGCAACACAGCTATGTGAGGCAGCCAAACAGAACGACATGTGGAGTGAGATGACCGGAACTTACATCCTGGCTCAGCCAACTGCTCTTTGTGACCTCAAAGAAGTCAGTTCCATAAACATTTATTGTCTCTGTCTTGCACCAAGTACTGATTCAGGAGCTGAGGAAAGAATTCCCAGACATCGACCGTGTTCTGAAATGTGGTCATGGGCTCATAGGACTAGGAAAATGGTGAGCAACTTCCCAAATTCTCCTTACCTGGACAGGAAAGACTAACAGAAACTTCTGTTGTGAGCATCACACTAGGTGATGACCATGAAAAGCACTTATAGGCTACGTAATACATTGTGCAAAGTTAACAGTGATTACTAGTGCTAAAAATGAGGTCTTGAAATAATTCAGATATTACTGAGCTTATTACCTACATGAACTGATCCCTGCCAACCTTCCCAACTTTATCATCCTCTAGCTTCCTGTCCCCCTTCGTAGGCGTACAGGCTAAAAATATTCCTGCCTTAGGGGCTTTGCCCTGCCTGGAAGGTACTTACCCCAGTTACCTGGGTGGTTCATGCTTTCGTTTCATTCAGAGAAGTCTGCTCCAAAGATCCAGGGAGGTCCTCCCTCTTCACCTGATCTAAAATAGAAAACACGTATGCATCCACAGATGCCCACACATGCACATGCACACACATGCACATAATAGACATATGGACAGACACACTTGGACACATACATACATACATACATACACACAAACAGATCATTCTCTCTTTCCTTATCCTGCTTTATTTTCCTTCAGGGTACTATTCCTCCTAAAATTACGTTTTTACACGCTTGCTCGTGTGTGTGTTACCTGACCCCTCCCCCCACTGGAATGCAAGCTCTGTGAGGTCAGGAACTCGGTCCTGTACCACAGTCTATTTTCAGTGCCCAGGGCAATTCCTGACCCATAACACAGCCCCATACATATTGAGACATAATTCACTTACCGTACAACTCACCTGTCTGAAGTGTAAAACTTAGTGGTTTTTAGTGTATTCCTAGTTTTGTGCGACCACCATCGCCATCCATGGTAGAGCATTTCCACGGCCTCACAAAGAAACCCCTTTGCCATGGGCAGCCACTGCTTCATTTCCCCCCAAAGGCCCTACCTGCCCCCAAGGCCTGCTAATCTTTCTGTTTCTGTAGCTTTGCCTGCTCCAGACATTTCATAGAAACAGAATCCTACAATGTGTGTTCTTTTGAACATTAAATTTTGATGAATGAGTGGAAAATGTTAAATCCAATTATTTGCCCTACCTTCTAGACATTAGTAGCCCCACCGAGAGTTTCCTACCATGAGTTCTGAGCAATCTAATACGTAATGTAGAAAATGAAGGGTTAGCCTGGCAAAAATCTCATTTATTTACAGTACACTTTTGTTTGGCTGGTTTTCAATAGTGACTTTTCCACTGGAGTTGAAAGCTTCCCTTTCCATGATCAACAGAAAAAAAAAAAAAAAGAGAGAGAGAGTTGACTGCAAGTAAATACTTCAAATGAAATTCTGAGAGGCCTGTTTTTTTACTTAGAAGACCAACTGTTTGCAAACATTCTGAATGACAAATAATTTAATTCTAATCTAAGCAGAGGCCAGCAAGCCTGGTGCTCTCATACGTTGATTACAAATCATTCTCTATTCATTAAAGCATGGCCCTGACCGGCCAACTCGGGGAGACATAATTCCACGCATCCGTGGACTGGAATGTCATAAAATGACCTTTTATTATTTATAAGCATTTCCTAATTGACTTCACCAACCCCGATGGCCTTCACCTTCAATCATTGCAAATCAGTGAGATTTTAGTGCATCAGTATGCTCTTCTCCAGCGTATATCGATCGTTAAAATATTTCTCATGTTTGATTCACAAAGAGCAGCGAACATAAGCATCTAAGTCAAACCGTGAACTAGGCTCTTAGAAATGGAATTGCACTACTGGGTGTAGCCTCTTGCCTACTGCTGCAGTCCCTGTGATAACTCCCCCAGCAGGAATGCGTCCCCGAGTTCAGGGCACATCGTCACTTAAAGCAGCCTCCACCATTCCAGGCAACTTTAATGCTAGCATATTGTCCTTTATAGGAAACTCCCCAAGTACTCTAATTTAAAGAGTTTTTCCCCACGTAAATGTCTCCCTGCATCTACTCTCTTTTAGTCCAAGTTCTGGCCCCTAGAGTATAAAAAAAGGAAACCTGCTTTTTCATGCCCAGGGCAAGTAAGTGTCTCAGACGTCTAGAGGCAGCTCCTTCCTAGGAATTCTTCCCTGAGCTAAACCACCCGCAAGCCATCTTACAAACTGGTCTGCAAACCCTCTCTCTGCTGCACACCCACACTACTGCCACCCCCGCCCCCGCCCCCAATCACCACTTTTCTGATCACCCACCATCAAAGCAAGTCACTGCCATCTCTCAGCACCAGTCTGAAACATGGGCATTTGATTGTGAACCTTCCCAGTAAAGGAGGAGGCTGTCCAAATCTCCTGTTAATTGCTAAAATAACCTCTTCAATGCAAATGCATGTATATGAATTGTTGAGAGTATACAGATGAATTCAACCATAGTTAGTGACTTCTGTGGGCTTTTCTCTTTCCTTTGTGGGTCAAGGACGGCTTTGAGCTAAAATGAGCAGATCCCATTTAAACAAAGGACGATATCCATTCAGGAGCTCTGACCTGCACGTCCTATCTTTAGACACATGTAATTTCAACTGGAGTTACATGGACTGAGCCAAGAGAGCCAGAACTATTTCAGCAGCTGTGAAAACAAAAGCAATAATACCAAGCTTCTTGTATCCATTTAATTTGGAGCTTTCCCAAGGAGAAAAAGTAAATTTCAGTGTGCTTCCCATTTAAAGATGCCACACAGAGCATGTCTTCTGATTTCACAAGACCTTCTGTGGTTAATCAGAGCTACAAGATAAGGGGAAGAGCTGACAGCCTATTTTTATCAGAGACCCCATCTAAATGAGGGTATTACAGTTCTAGGTCTAATCTGTCTATCCTACACATTCAAGGACAGGAACAAGTTCACCCAGAAGTGAGCCAGTGTGGAGGCCTGAGTCCCACCAACTGTAGCTACTCCTTCATTTTCAACCAGGGAAACACCCCTGGCCCACGCATGAAACAAGCAAGAAGCATCAGACAGTTTCTTCCCAACAGACAGCAGCAGGCAGAACAGAGAGAAGGCAAGGAAGGTTAGTCCAAGCAGTACTCAAATCACAGCTCCACCATTTCCGATGAATGACTTGGAGGAAATTACCTGACCACCCTTAGTCTCTTTCTTCATCTAAAAACGGGACCCTGGCTGTTGACCTCCTGTTGTGAGGAGTCTTGTATGATAGTAGACGTGAAGTGTAGTAAACAGGGCCAGGCACATAGTAGGTGCTCATTAGCAGTGACTCAAAAACAAAGGACAGGTCATAAATTTGCTTGGTGAGTGCAGAATGACAACATGGGGCATGGGGTGTGTTTAAGGACTTTCTCTCAGGCTCTGAGAGGCGAGTGAATGGCCTCCCTTCTGCTCCATCTAAAGACAGGGAGCAGCCAGCTAGAGTGGCCTGCACCCTTGCCTGGGCCACAGTGAAGTCACAGCAACACTTCCCAAACTTTCTATTTTCAGGCTCTGTGCCGACAACACCCTTCCCTGACACCTGTCAGCGTAGCACGGCCCTTTTGTCATCAACACTAGTTTCAGATCCCTGCTTTTACAGAAGATTTTTCTTTCTTTATAATCAATAGGAAAAGCCTAAGGGCAAACTCTGCCTTATGTCTAAGGCTGGATTGCTTCTGAAGGTTTTCTTTTCTTTTTTAAAATTCAGTCACAAAAGGTGACTCTTTTTTTCTTGGAGTACCTTGTTCTTCCACCAAACTCATCTGTTTGAGGGTTTCTCTGACTGTGGACTGATTCCTGTCCCCATCATCCAGTGACTGCAGAGTTCTCAGTTTTCACATTCAACACAAATGCATTGAATGTCTTTTTGCATATGAAATAGGCAAAGGAGAACACTGCATAATCCGGGTTTTTAAGTCCGAGTTTATCCTCTCTAATTCTCGCCCAACTCTTCTACGTCATTAACCTCACAGATGAGAAAACTAAGACCCAGAGAAATCCAACCCAACTAACGTCACACAGAGACAAGTCCTCCAAGTCAACACTCTCTCCAGCCCATCCCCTCCCGCCATGACACCGGCTCTGGGCTGAGCCACCTGCTCAGACATTCTTGAGGGATTACCTTGCTTCCTTGGCAACCACAGGAGTTGGCACATCAATCAGGCGTTTTCTCAGTTGGCCAGTGGTTCAAGGGCCCAATGTGGAATATCAGCAGGTGGTTCCTCTCAGGACCAGCCTTTCCTGGCATGAGTCAATGCTCTTTCGGGAGCTGTTTGGTCTCATGGGACAGTGACAGCTTTGTCTCCTTTCTCTCCTTTCCTCCTATTGTGCATTTACAGAAGGGGAACTGACTGTGGCTAAATAAAGATGCTAACGCTGGAACTGTGGGCCCTCCAAGTTGGTGGCCGCTGAATCATGAGGAGATTCTATGCCGCCACTTGTTCTTCTATCAAGCTCGAGTGACTCAGTTGTTTAAATCTTGTGGCAAGACACCTGGAAGCTATTTATCTCGTTCACGAAGGACTCATTCACTGGGGCAGAAATGTAATAATGTTCATTTGCCACCACCCCGTTACCCTAAGGGCCAGATGGCTGCAAACTTGATACAGAGCTGATTCTGTCAGCCCGTCACTGTGGCAATGTTCTTCTGCGGTAGCTATTTATGTCCCCGCACCATCTGAAACACCTCTCTGATCCTCTTTGAAACGTTCAAGTCCCAAAGAGGCAGGCATCCTGATCTGATGAGGATGTCACTGGCTGTGGGTCCGAGGAGAGTGTGTCTGAAGGTCAGCCAACCACCTTGGGGTCTTGCCTTCCAGCTCAAATGATACCGCCCTCTTATCCTCAAACTTATTTCAGGACAAACTGCCTCAGAGTAAGACAGTCACAGGCCACGTCAGCTCTGGGACAGTCTACTGCCCACTGCAGCAGGAAGAAGGTGGAGAGATGTCAGTAGCTGAATAGTTGATAATGCTTCAGACTTGCCAATGGCCTGACGTGAACACTCCGTTACCTGCATGGCTTCTCTGTGCCTCTGTTTCCCCAACCAAAAATGAGGATATTTACCCCACAGTGAAATGAGGTAAATAAATGATGAAATGAGGCTAACCCCATAATGGCGTGTAGTTGGAGTAGCTGGACATCCAGCATGAAGCCAGTAGAGGGGCAAACCTTTGAGCCCATCTATACAGTGAGGAAGTCCTCTGGCTTGCTTGCCCCCTCCCCTTCTCCTTCGGAGGGGCTGAGGTCTCAGCTGAAAGAGTGCCCACCAGCCCTGACTGGTATGGCTCAGTTGGTTGGGCATCATCTCACAAAGGGGAAGGTCATCAGTTAAATTCCCAGTCTGGGCACATACCCAGGTTTCGGGTTTAGTCCCTGATCGGGGAGCTGCGTAGGAGAAGCAACCAGTAGAAGTTGATCTCCTTCTCTTTCTCCTTCCATTCCCTTCTCTCTAAAAATAATAATAATAATAATAAATATTTTTTAAAATAAAAGAGTGATCACCAGGAAGAAAACAAGTTGTCCTTGTGTCCTCCCTCCTTCCAGGTGTACCAGGTGACAGTAGCTGATAAAATGCTTGTGGAGGGCTCCAGGCTGTATGACTAGAAAGTCTTCTTATATTGCAAAGCACTGGAGAATGGCTTGCCCAGAAGTCATCACATATCAGGCAGATAATCGATGAAATCATTTCCGTCTCTTTCTTCCTATCTCTGGCTAAAAGTTTCTCAGTCATTTAAGGAGGATTTAATCCACTAGTGGACTGTCCCCATTTGAGGACTGCAGGGCTAAAGTTAGTACTGACCTGAACGCGACAACCACAAGGGGAAACAGACCACGGTCTCTCTCTGCTGCAAACCAGCCGTCTGCCAGGTGGCACAGACTTTCTTCCCCAGAGTTTGGGGGACACAGTTTTCCACCAAGGTCTCTCCTTGGAAATGCTTTCAAGCCAGAGAAGGCTCAGGAAAACTCCCCGCTGGCCCTCCTCCTGCCTCTGATTTTCCTTGCCTTTCAAAGGCCCTACTCTTCCTCATTGGTAGAGCGCCTTGCTCCCAAAGGTTAGTCATTGTTGCCCCAGTTACATGGCTGCCCCCAAGGACCCTTTTTCTAAACAACCAATGTTAAGGCTCTGAGGAAGAGTGTTGCCAGGGGCTAAGGAAGAAATTTTCCCTTCAAATGGCTCCATAATAGTAGCTTCCAACTGCAGCCTTCATGTCCGTCCATTTGGAAGGCTACAACTGTACGATCCAGAGAGGAAGGACCCAGACAGCGAGCAGACGCATGGCGTGAGGATTAAGCGATAAGACTGGGAATTTTCACTCAGAGAAGGGATACCTCCAGGAGATGCATAGGTGCTTTCAAATATGCGAATGTGTGTAATTGTAGTTTGGTGGTTGTGGTAACAAACAGTAGAAACCCATCCAAGCTAGCTCAAGTAAGCTGGGATTGTTACTGGCTTCTGAGGGGCTCCAGGAAGTCCAGGAAATGGAGCCACCGCAGGCCTGGGTCTCCTGCTGCAATGGGTAGGGCAGTGGGTTTGAATTTAAGGTGGTCTAGAAACTACAGGAGCAGAAGCTCAAGTGGCTTTTTCTATAGAAAATCGCCTCTAGCATGACTCATCTGCAGGCCACCCATCTGCTTCCTCCTCTAACAACAAGCAAATTCTTTCCAAGTTGCTTCATTAAAATTCCATTGAGAATCTCGGTGGCTTGGCTTACTTTATTTTAATGACTTTATTTTCTCAGAGAGGTTTGAAGTTCACAGCAAAATGGAGAGGAAGGTACAGAGACTCCCCATATGCCCTTAGCCCCCACAGGAGCATAGCCTCCTCCGTTATCAACATCCCAGACCAGAGTGGGACATTTGTGACAAGTGGTGAACCTACATTGACACCGCATTACCCAAAGCCCATAGTTTACATTAGGGCTCACTTGGGGTGTTGGACAAATGTGTAACGACATGTACCCATCATATAGTATCCCCCAGGGTATTTTCACTGCCTTAAAAAATCTCTGTGCTCTGCCTAGTCATCTCTCCTCTCCCACCCCCAACCCCTGGTGACCACCGATCTTTTCATTATTTCCATAGTTTTTGCCTTTTCTAGAATGTCATAGAGTAGGAATCATACATCATGGTTGAAATTTTCAGATTGAAATCATATACAACTAAGTTTCTGCCATGTGTTTTTATGGCTCGACAGTTCATTTAGGTTTAGTACTGAAATAATATTCCATTTTCTGGATGTACCACAGTTTATTTACCCATTCATCTACTGAAGGACATCTTAGTTGCTTCCGAGTTTTGGCAACTATGAATAAAGCTGCTGTACATGTCCACGTGCAGTGTTTTGTGTGTGGACATAAGTTTTCAACTCCTTTGGATAAACACCAAGAAGTGAGGTTGTGGGATCACCTGGTAAGAGTATATTTAATTTTGTAAGAAATCACCAAAGTGTTTTCCAACGTGGCGGTGCCGTTGTGCGCTCCCGCCAACAGTAAGTTAGGGTTCCTGTTGCGTCTCAGCCTCGCCAGCACTTGGTCCTGTATGGGTGTAGGCTCTTTGAATAAGAATTTCATGGTTTTAATTTGTATTTCCCTGAGGTCATATGATGTGGAGCGTTTTTGTCATAGCTCTAGTATGTGGGTTTAAAAGCACACGCTTCAGAGCCGTGTTTTGAGACCTGGATTTGAGACCCCTGGCTTTGCCCTTCCCCATTTGTGTGACCTTGGACAAGGAACTTGGTCTCCTCCAGCCTAAATGTCCTTGTCCGTAACGTAAAAATCACTTTTACCTCCTAAGACTGTGAAAAGATCACATGAGACCATGAAGACAAAAGCATTTCGCATATTGCCATCCAAAGTCGTTATTATTACTGTCACCCGCCACATCCTCGTTTTCATGCCCGTAACTCAGTCTCACACTGTTTAATGGCAGACCCTGGCCTCCACGTCAGGCTGGCTCCCTATCCAGTGATTTTCAAACTGCCACTTAGTGAATCTATGTCGGACTGTGTTTTCAATTTAGCTCAAGAAACATTCACCACTTATTTAATATTCCTGCCAAAATTGCATATTCTGACTCTAATCATGAGGGAACAGCAGACAAAACCCAATTTGAGGGACATTCTAAAAAATAACTGGCCTAAATTCTTCAAAGCTGTCGATGTCGAGAAAAACCCACGGAAGGCCAGAAAAGCATTCCAGATGTCTGATTCTGAACTGGGTGCTGGACCAGAAAGGAAGTGTGGCCATCACACACACGCACACGCACACGCACACGCACACCCATGATGGGAACAAATGGCAAAATGTAAGATCTGTAATCAATAGCGTGTCATTGTTAAATATCCTGAATGAATACTCTTCTTAGAAAATATATACTCAAGTATTTAGGGACAAAGGAGCATGATTTCTGAAACTTGTCTATGGTTCAGAAAAACATTATATTATATATATATATATATAAATCTATAATATATAAAAACATAAATATGTAAAATATGCATTTGGCATAATTTCCAGGTCGTTCTGTACTTGAGACTCTCTTCTCTGAAAGATCTGTGATTTCTTTTTGTCCTTTTGTTGAGGGAGGCCTAGCACAAAAACTGGGAATGTTTTCATATCCTCTTCTCACACACCAAAGAAAACACAATAACTATTCTATGTGCTGCAAATGAACTTCCACAAGTTGTGTAGAAGGCTTTCCAATGGCTCCTATTAAGTTTTGTGTTTTTATGTGTATGGAGAGAGAAAAAGATGAAGAGAAAGAAAGGGAGAGCTAAAGAGAAAATAAATCTGGCAAATACTAAAAGTGCCCGTTACAAGTAAGGCACTAGGTACGAATTTCCAGTCTACGACACTTGCACACGACTTCCCATTTGACTTGATTCCACTGAATTCTCAGTGAAGTGCCATGAAACCGTATCTTAGGTGGGCAGGGTAGAGAGGAGGGGTCTAAACTTTCAGCCAGGAAGGCAAAAACCATGAAGTTTTTTTTTAAATGACTCTCCTGGAATATTCTGCCTGTTCATCGTGTTATCTTGTAATCACAAAGCACCCATAAACCAGCACAGTCTTTATCTTACTTCCCCAAAGACAAAAAGAGAAGAGATAAGTCAATAATGGAGAGAATTAACATTTTATCCAACATGTAGGGCTCTTCCTCAATTGTCACAACAGATTTAAGGGGCAAGTACTGTTATTGTCACCACGTCCTGGGTGAGGGGACTAAGACTCAGGGGAAGTGAAGCCACTACTCAAAGTCACAGCAATGACATATCCACACCCTGGGGAGGAACATGTATCCTCAGCTGGGTTGCTCTAATGCCCGAGTCTGTTCCTCTGACCATGTGCAACATCACGCAGCTCTCCACGGGGTGAGTGGTTGCCAATATTATTTCCAGTCCCCAAAATAGTGTTTTCTAAGCTGGAGGAGACAACCACTGATTAAACCCAGCAGCCCTCATTAATCAGTTTCTTGAATAAAAAATAAAACAGCAGGTTTCAGCATTTTTATCCTCAACTACCTTAGTAGGAAAAAGAAGAGGGAAAGGGAGAGAAAGGAAATCAGCCTCAGAACCCGAGATGACAAATTCAAATCCATCTTTCCTGCCTCCATAGCCAGCTACTCCCCCGACCCCTTCACCAGTTCCATGACGGCAGAATTCCTGACCTTACTCAGGAACCCACGCAGGATTTCCAGTCCCTGTAACCATTTATTCCTCCACGGTGAGTAACTGTCATTGAATTGTGTTTCCCTAACGTGAAGGATGAGTTTTCCCTCAACAGCAAATGGCCAAAATTCTCAGGTTAGAATACCAGTGGATCGGCCACTGCAGCCCCGTCGCCCCCTCACCTGCCCCCTTTGCACTTTTGGTCCAGGTGCTCCCGCTGCTCTTGGCTACAGCACTAAGGTTCTGGCACTCCATGCCACCACACAAATGCCCAGGGATTCATTTATAACTGACACCCAAGCCATCACTACTCACTGTTGCAAAAAGAACTTTGGAATCTCTGAGAGTTATAACCTTTCCCCATTTTTCTTTGCTGCTGACTAATTCTGGAGAGCAGCAGGGATAGCAGTAAGGTATCTATCATCTTGTGGGTTGATGAACAGCTGGCATGACCTTCTCAGCCAATACAACTGCAGGCTGACTTTAATCAGGGTCTGTTGATCTGGCTTCCAGGAACACTACCTTGATGCACCCTCCCATTCCTTATCTGTGCCAGATGCGCTAAGAAAAGCTTCATGCATCTCACCATCTAAACCTTGGGAGGAGGAAATTTATTACTAAATCCCAGCTACCACAGTATATTCTGGGGGCAGGGGAATACAAAGAACTCTTATTTCATTTGCAAAGGTCACTAGATAACACTTGGATCTTGTAAGTCCATGTGTCTTAAAAAAGGAATTTTAAGCTAAAATCTGAGGACATAAAGGTATCTGCAAATGTTAGCAAAATCTGTGCCAAATAAATGTTCCATCTTGCTGAGCGTTGCTGATTTCTTCCAATAATGTTCATTGAGTACTTCCCCATTTTCTCAGATGACCCTTGGACTACCAATGAGGTTAGTCATGCCTTTGTGTCCTGAGACTTATATCCACTATATTCTTGCACGAAAACATGCAAAGGATTTATCAGCTTCCCAATTAGTTCTGATTCAATGCCATTACTATAATAATGTCACTGTCATTCACGTGCATTCCTAATATGCTTTCCCGGGGAGAAGGGTGGAGTGAAAGGGGTGGAATTATGCAAAATGCTGGTGTTGTCCCCAAGAGTGCATCCCACCAATGCATACCAGCTGACATATGTTTCTGTGAGCAGAAGACGGAGAACCAGCATCCTATGCCTGTCTCATTCTGACTTAGTTACGGTTTACAGTTTGCACCCCTAACCACGTCTGTTACAGTGCCTCAGACAGAACGAGGTGACAGAACACAGCAGGTTCTGGACTAAGACTGCCTTGGATGAAAATCACATCGCCCAGCTCAATCAACTATGTGATATGGAACCAGTTTCCAAATCCCTCCTGTTTCTCATCTGGGATAATATTATTACTTCATGAGGTTATTATGAGGGTTGAAGGTGATAATAATTTGAAGGTGTTTAGCACATTGCCCATCTCAGGGCAAGCTCTGTTGATGTCAACTGTTACTACTAGCTTTTGTTAGAGTAGGTGCCTGGAAGATGCTGGATGAGCAAATGAATGACCTATCTTTGGGTATTTTAAGAGCAGAAAACTACCCAAGAAATATGGAATTGACCAGGTTATCTTCATTTAGGTGCTTTTCTGGGCCAAATACTGCCACACTTTCTAAAGCACAGACATTCAGATACTTGTCACATACCCTGAGGTGGCGGTGAGGTACTACATGGTGAACATGGTCCCACTTGATGATCAATAGCCAGCATTGGCAAGAACTCCAGCCGTGGTCAGGAATACACTTTGTGGTTGTGCCAAAGAATTTTCTTCCAGAAGTACTAACTGCCTTCTGTGGGAATCAGTCTTGCAATTTCGGCCTCAAGTAGCATTAGAATAAATCAATTTCAGGAATAATGGGAAATCAAGAAATTTGTATCCTTCTACTAGGGATATATGTAAAGTAACCCTCAGCCAACAACTCAGAAGGGTGACTAGCTGGACAATAGCCACATAGAACTGTCACAGTTTAAGAAAGGGTGTTGATAAATTCCTTTCCAAATATTCTCTAGAAAAACTTCCGTGATAAAAGAGAATGAGGCATGTATGGCCAATGGCTGTATGTGACTTTCCCACCAAAATTCAAAGCAAAAATCACAGGCATGTCCTATTTTCCCACTTCTTTGAGCCTTTGCCTATGCTGTTTCCTCAGCCTGGAATGTCCCCACCCACTGCCCCAATCCCAGCAAACCATAGAGGCGTAGTGCAGAGGTTAGTGACATAGGTTCAAATCCCAATTCCTCATGTCCCCAGTTAGGTGACACTAGACAAGTCATCCAACATCTCTGTGACTCAGGTTCCTAGGGGGATGATAGTTGCACCAACCTTGGAAGGTTTAGGAGAAATTACATAGGTTCATATTAGAATAGGGCAGCTCGTGAAACATAGTAAGCCCTATGTAATTAACATCACTCTTGTCTTAAATCCTAGCTCCAGCTTTAGACCCTTGGGAAGGTTCTTTCACTCCCCCGGGCAGAGCTACACACCCCCTCCTCCTTGCTTGTAAGCCCCACATTCAATTACAATGATCACGGTGTGTGTCTTCCGCGCCACAGTGCAAAAACATAAGGCATGCGAACACCATCATTTCACCCCAAGAGTCTTTGGCCCTTACAACAGAGGCATGAACATGATAGATGCCCAATAAATATTTGGTTAGTATGTGAATACATTAATTAAATGCTATTTAAGCTTTTCAAGCTTGCCATTCGTCGGTGTGTTTTCCTTCTTGCATGAAACCACTGAGTGATTGCTGTTGCTATGGCTGCTTCGAAAGTCAAATGAGGTAAGCTTCTGAACTATCTCCCTGCTCTACAATAATCATGGGTATCTTAAGAATTCGTTATTAGTGCCATTCACAGAGTGGATTAATGTTATCACTGGGCCAGCAGAATGACTCAGCCCAGCACATGTTATCTCTGGAGATGAGCCTTAAAGTCTCCTCCGAGGGATTCTCAAGCCCTGCAACACTCCACCCTTGCCGGGACACGGTACATGTCACAGCTCTGAGTGGTTATTCACAGTCCATCTGCAAGTGGAGAAGGGCCCTGGCAGGAATGTGATCTAAGGAGACACTAAAAATAAACAGTCCATTGAAGGCCAAGAGAATTTCCCCTTATGAAAGTGAGAAGCGGGTGATGAAACAAGCAGCTTCCTGGCAATGAAAAGATAACATCCTGTCTGAGACGGATTGTAAGAGAGGAAGCAGGGACCAGCGGAGGCTCTGGCTGTCTTGGGACAATATGGAGCAGCAGCGAAAGCACGAGGTTTGCAGTAGAATGAATCAAATCTTTTCTTCCATTTGATGAGTTAACTTTCTCCTCTTGAAAACGCAGAGACAAATGATGAAAACTATAGAGAACCCTAGACATGTAGGAAATAATTCAATATGCAGCTGGGAAAGGCCCCTTAAGGACTCACAGAAAGGACTCCCACCCTGAACAGAGGCCTCTCCATCTCCTTCACTCTAGGTTTCAAAGAGATGTCTCTGCCTCCTTTCATTTAAATTAGCAAGTTTTAAAGAAATTCCCAGGACAATAGGCATGAAGGTTTTCTTGAGATAAAACTGTTATTAGAAATCTGCTTTCGTTTGGCCACCATAGCTTTGAAATATATGAAACCCTACAGTGTGTTCCGCGGCCTATGTGGACTTTTTTCTTGGTTGGGAGCAAACTGGCGAGCTTCGGGAGCTGGCTGCCTCCAGCTGGCGAGAGCCGATTCTGCATGTCGCCTCCTGCCTCCATGTTCAGTAACCCTGGCAAACGACAAATGCTATAAATTAGGATTTTTTTCCCTCTCGCTCCAAAAGCTGGCTTACCAGAACACCACTGACTGAAAGCCACAGGACGCACCACAAGTCCCCCAGCCATCACTCTCTATTCCAAATGCTACCAAAAAGAAACCCCACACATAAATACTAGATGAGGAACGTTACCGAGATACAACATGATGAAGACAGAATAAAAGGAAAAAGAAAAACCCTGGTATATCGACTGCGCATTCCCACCACATGAGGTTCTGGCAATGAGGTGCCTTGGGTTTTTTTTTTTAAACTGAGACTAACTGTAATATGCCAGGGAATTTTGAATCAGCCTTATTTGGAGCCTCAAATGAATATATCCGAATGTCATATTACCGCTAGAATTCAAACGTCTCAGTTACACATCGAGGGTAGTATAATAGTGGAATAACCAACTTGTCAAAATAGATGATGTGTCATTTATCCCAGTGAGCTAATGTAGTGTTGCCTGTGTAACCTTTTAATACATAATGGTCAAATAAATGAACAGGCTTTGTTTCCTCTTACATATTCTATCTATTCTCTTCAAGTTTAAACGGATTGTTTTTTTTTTCTTCTGAAACTCCAAACATTATGCTGTTCCCTCAGGCTGGTGCTTGTGATAGGACAGGAAGATGATGCTTTGCCTGTACAGGGTGCTTGGTAGCTCTTAGAGGTAATTCTCATACACAAACTCAGTGAATACTTAGATACACCCTCTAAAGTAAGGCGCACCCATTTTCAGACAAGGAAGAAGATGTCTACCATGATAATAAGAGCTGTGGACTCGGCGCCCTATTGTCATTATTGCTACTGGATATTGAACACTGACTGTCATAGCCATCAACATTACTGCCACTCGAATAACTACCAAACTGCCCTTGGCCGTAAATATCATGGCCATATATTAAGTCCTATGTCAAAATTTCAAGCAAACCAGTATCTGGTCTTTTTTCTGTGTCTGCTGTGGGATGAATATCCTGCATCTAGCAGGGCTTACAAAATGGTGGATGCCCCAAACATGAGGAAGTTCAAATTCTGGATAGTAGATATTATTATTATTATTACATTACTATTACTATTATCATTATTATTATTGACATCTATCCCATTCATGGTGGCCTATCATTTGAATCTCCTCCCTATTGTAAGTCATCAGCACTCCAACATAGGAGTCAGTATGCAAATTTCCAGCCTCCCTTGCAGCTAGGATTCTGGCACATGAATTAGTTACTGCCAATCAAGGATGCTGTCATAAGATTTTGACTCAGAAAGGAGCAACAAGAGAAAAGAGACTCTGCATGGACCTTCCATCTTTGCGTCTTTGATGATGAGAGAAGGCAGAGGTTTCTTGTTTTTTTTGTAGTGGCACCAGCAGTGGTGGCTATTTTCCAGGGACTGCAATGGTGGCATATTTCCAATGTAGAAACAGCAGCCATGGACAGCAGCAGTTTTCCATTAGGTCCATCGGTTGGTTTGGGGCAACATTCCTCCAGGCTTACTCCTCTAGCCCAGTCTTCCAGTCCACTCAACAGTTCTGTGATTCAGCCAGTATTTTTTATTAAATAAAATATCTTTCCAATTATTAAATGAGAGTCAGCTTCTGTTGCTCAGAAAACTCTGACTAATGTAAGAACTCTGACTGATACAATTATTTTTCCTACTTCCCAGATGTGAAAACAGAGGTTTGGAGAGGCTCAGCTGCTTAAGATCACAAAGTTAGCCAGTGACAGAGCAACGATTTGAACCCTCATAGTCCAAAGTCCACCTTGTAAACCGGAAAGACTACACCGCAAAAACCACACGACTGACAAATCAAAGTGGTTCTTGTTTTTTTAAGTTAGAATAAATTATAGAAATGTCCAGTCTAACCTGAAGTTCTGAGAAATTAAGTGTCAAAGCAGAGGCCACAACCCAAATCTTCTGATCTGAAGGGCTTTCCATGATACTGGGGCATCTTCATAATCCAGTCACATTTTTCATTACGTATTTTGCGATGGATTTTTAAGTGCAATTGAATTCAAGAATATTATACAGGAAGGAGATTTTTTTTGGCACCTCACATTTCCTTCTGTATTTAATATCCATCTTACGGAAATTGATTCTTTTGTAGTTCTTTCAGCAAGTCTATTTTTCAAATTGTTTACCAGCAAATGCCTTTATTTTTCCCTCATTCTTGAGTGATATTGATTTCTAGGTTGAACATTATTTTTCATCAACACTTTCCCAGTATCTTTGTGATGGATAAAAAGTTTGCTATTGATCTGCTTGTCCTTCTTTTGTGATTAACCTGTTTTTTTCCCCTAGCAGTTTTTAATATTTTACCTTCCTTCAATAGACTGCAGTATCAGCCCAATGTGAGGTTTGTTCTTATTGATCTTGTGTGGGACATGCTCTGACTTTGATTCTTAGGACCCTTGTCTGTCATCCATTCTGGAAAACTCCCATTCACAGTCTCCTCTAACCAATGCTAGATTGCCTCGCTTCAGTGGGATAAACTTCTACGTGCCCTCCAATACCCATTTTTCTCTATTTCCTTGGAGAATAGAACTATCCTTTTTTTTTTTCAGGAACACAGCTAGAACCTCTCCCTGTCTCCCTAGTGGCTTTGTGGTGTGACAAATGATATGTGTATCTTCTGGAGAGTGCTTTTAAAGAAAACAGGCACACGTGCCCCTTTTCCCTTCCCTGCACATTCCCCATACCGCCCCCTGGGCCTGGGATACAGACCTGGGGGGCCAGAGCTAAAGAAGCCATGTGGGATCCTGAAATAGAAGCCACAGACTGAAAATAACGGAGCCACTCTGCCAGCTCTTGACATCTGGGCTGTTGTATGGGAGAGAAATAAATCTCTATGTTGTTTAGACGAAATATTTGGGGGTCTTATCTTTTAAGCAACGTCTATCACATCTTAACAATTGTACCTCTGTCTCTCTACTCTCCCTCTTCCTTATACTTTCCTTAGCGCGCGCGCGCGCGCGTGCGTGCGTGTGTGTGTGTGTGTGTGTGTGTGTGCGCGCGCGCGCGTGCGTGTGTGTGTGTGTGTGTGTGTGTGTGCGCGCGCGCGCATTGCCTTCTTGTCATCACTTTCGTTTCTCCTCTTCACAGGCATAGTTTTCTACCTCATTATTCTCGATGCTGCATCTGAGGTGACGGTCTTCTATCTTTCTTCAAGGTCACTGTGTCCTCCTCAGATCTAATGTCGCTGTTTGGTCTGTGCCTTCACATCTCTAATGTCAACAAGTCTACTTTTAATGCCTATTTGATTTCTTCTTCAATAAAGCTGCTTTTTTTCATAATAAAATATTCTTCTATTTTATGCTTTCTTTCAGGTCTCTGACCTTTGAAAGTTACTTATTGCATGATGTCTTCCAGATTTTTTTTTTAAGTTAACTTAGTTCTCAAATTGCTAATTTTCCTGTTTATCTTCAGTTTTCCCTTCAGGATGACTCATTTCCTCATTTGGTTGGTCATTTTTCAGTGGGATTCCAGCAGGACTGGTTATCCCAGTGGATACCTGTGTGCTTAAATCGTAGGCATACCCCCACTGGGCAGTTGGTTTGTTTCTGGTGAATTTCTGAGGGTTCAGAGGTCCTGGACCAGATTTTATGGTAATTTCTCAGGTTGAGCTTTCTATATCCCATAGGTTGCACACATTCGAATCCTACATGGACTCATGGCAGCCTGTGGGGGACACATTTCCAGGTTGCACACATTCGAATCCTACATGGACTCATGGCAGCCTGTGGGGGACACATTTCCAGGTTGCACACATTTGAATCCTACATGGACTCATGGCAGGTTATGGGGGACACATTTCCACACCCAGACCAGTTCCAA
Source organism: Macrotus californicus (assembly GCA_007922815.1). Lineage (NCBI taxonomy): Eukaryota > Metazoa > Chordata > Mammalia > Chiroptera > Phyllostomidae > Macrotus > Macrotus californicus. Next base: position 41,054 of record VMDR010004010.1, on the reverse strand, counting down.
GCCTCCTTCCTGCTTCCTCACGACAGGTGTCAATGTTTTCTCCCGTCCTTTCTCATGGGTGAGGCACCCCTCCAGGGCTCCAGTGTTGACTGACAGAGCTCTGTCACAGTTAGGGTTAGAAAGACCTAGGACACCCAGTTAAATTTGAATTTTAGATATATGCTATTTATCCAAATAACGTTTATTCATTGTTTATCTACTGGGCATCCTGTACTTGCATTGGCTAGACCTCACAGCCCTAGTCATGGGGTCTGAGGCCACCTATCCTGCCTGGGCCTCAGCGCCACAGCCCCCAGATTCTGGCACCGACATGCAGGGTCAGCAACATCATCTAGTTGTCACACGGGCTCTGAGTTCCTTTTTCAGACTGCGCACTAGACTATGTCCTTTACTTTTTTCCATACCGGTTGTATATAAATATTTTTAATTGCTGCCACATTTCATCTAGGCTTTCTGTGTGACGGCAGTGGGAGGGAAGGCCTGTCCGCGACAGCTGTCTGCCATTTGTCAGAGATACTTTAATCACTTTACATGTGCCCGCACCCTCCATTCGAACACTCCCCTGTGCCGTCCGGGGGAAAGCCTGGAGCAGAGAGCTTAATTCCCCCCAGTTAACCGGAAGACAAGGGAATGTGCAGGAACCAGTCCTTAGGACTTGTATTTCAGGGTTGCCGCATATCTCAGCAAAAGGAAGTTTTCTTTTTTGGGATTGGAAGGGTTGGATTTTGCAAAGAGGGGCAAACATGTCTCAGTGTTAGCTAAGGTTTGACTCCCAAAGAACCTGGCTATGCGAAGATTTTCTCTATATTTTGGGAGCATAGAAAAGGAAAAGAAAATATCTGACTGGGCTGCACTTGATTTTTGCTCGCGTGACTGAAAGATAAGAAGGTAGAGGGTGAGGTAAAAATAGAAAATTATTAACTAAACAGGGTTCAAACATGTATATTTTAAGACCTTTGATTAGTCAAAACCTAGAAAATGGAAGACATCTAGTCATAGGGTGAGAACAATAACGTGCTTTTGTATTGGAATGTTTCCCTTTCAAAATAGTTCTAAATAAAGTTCTCGGAAGAGAAAAAGAGTATTTTGTTTTCACTTTGGACATGGAAAATTCCGTGGGCTGAAAATTCCAAAACCCTTTCCAGATATTTTCTGATTCATTTTTTAATAATTCCACATCCTCCGCATGGTTTCCAGGCAAGGCTATTATTATTATTATTATTAATTATTATTATTATTCAGGTAGGGATATTGACACAATCTCCAAATGAAGTTTTACCTTCTGTTCTTGTATTATCTGTGTTAAAGTTATTAATTTATTCAGGACAAGCATTTAAAATACACCACACTTTTTAAACTCTGTTTTGGTACATCTGTATATATATATATATTTTAAAATTCCAGAAGTCTTAAGAATTGATCCGTGCCCTGGGCTTTCTGCACCCTCTGATAGGTTCTGCTGCTAAAAAACTCATGGTTCGTAAGCCTCAAAGTGTGTGTCCCTCCCAAACATCTCCTAATCTGATGTGAGTTCACAAAAATCAGGTGTGAGTCCTGCCACACAGGAATTATTCCTAATTCAAAGGAAATGCAGTGATGCTCCTGACTTGCCTCCTGTCCCAGCACTTACTTCTTTGTCGTGTGAAATCTTTGGCTCCAACCCGTCCCCACCTCCACCTCCTGGGTCTGTAGGAACCTCTCTGAAATAGGCCTTACCATTTATAGAAAACTTACTGGATGACAAAATGTGACTACCCAAACTTTGGAAACATATTAAATCAGAGAACCACACAGTTTTAATACATGGCTTCTTAGATTTAACCACGCAGCCTGGAAAACATTTAGAAATTACCCAAAAACATAAAGAAGTGGAAGTCACATATATCTTCACCAGATACATTTCTCTGCATAAAACATATTTTTAACAAAAATGGAACCATGCTCTACAAGTTTTAGAATTTGATTTCTTCATTTATTTCTGTATAGGGATCATCTCCTACCACGTTAAATATTTTTCTACGGTAGCATTTTAGTGACAACTGATTCTATTTTATAAATATGTCTTCATTTGGCCCTGACTGGTGTGGCTCAGTGGATTGAGCACCATCCTGTGAATTGAAAGGTCACTGGTTCAATTCCCAGTCAGAGCACATGCCTGGGTTGGGGGGCGTGCAAGAGGCAACCAACTGATGTAGGCAACTGACTGATGTTTCTCTCACACATTGATGCTTCTCTCCTTCTCTTTCTCCCCTCCTTCCCCTCTCTCTGAAAATAAATAAATAAAAATTTAAAAATATGTGTTCATTTGTTTCATCAAGTCCTCTTTTGGGGGTTCTGTGATAATTATCCTGGTAGAAAAGCTATTCTTGCAGTCAGCCATGATTACATCCTTGGGGTAAATTCCCAGAAGCGACACTTCGGTCAGAATAATGTACACATATTCAGGATTTGGGGTACACATTACCAAAGCACCTCGCCAAACATTTATCAGTCTTGTCAGTAGTATTTAAGAGTATCTATTTACTTGCTTTGTGGAATCTTGCATAAAGATAAACTCTCAGAGGTTTTCTATCAGACATAAGTATTCTTCCTCAGTGAGAAGGATTTATGACGTGATTTCTTCAAGCACTGAACTCTTCCAGCACGTGCAAAATGTTATTCAATTGTTAAGTGTCTGTGGACATTTTCTGTAACACAATTAGTAAAGAAAATAAGGTACTTTCTCTATTTGATGTTTGTGTTAAAGGAAGAACGCCACCTCTCAAAGGATGCTTTCTGTTCTGTCCTCATCTCGGCAGAGAAGAGGTACCACAGTGCAGCGCAGTGTGTCTGCTCCTCATCTGCAGCCTATTTCATATTCCATTTCCTAGCAGGCACCGCGTAACCACGGCAGCCTGACATGCTGAGAAGCCTTCCCCGAAGGCTGCAGCCCACACTCACCCATCCCTTCACTGAACTCCTATTATACTTATTGTCTGTACCACACAATTAGCACTTTATTATATACTGTCTTGTTCTCTAATTGTCTGTACCACACAGTTTAGCACTTTATCACATTCTGTCAGATTCTGTAATTGTGTCAGGGATTTTTGTCTTGTCTCTCCACCTAGATTATAAGCGCCAGGGTGGCAGGGACCCTGCCCGGTCCTGCTTTGGCATTTCCCACAGCACCAAACACAGTTCCAAGGAACAACAAAGTGCGTGTTAGAAAAACACTGGCTGGTTTATTGGCTGGTGGGTGGGCGGGTTGGTGGGTGGGTTGGGAGACTGGTTGGTTGACATTCTGCTGGGCTTTCCATAGACTGCGCTATCTAGAACCTGGAGCAGAAAATAGATGAGGGGTTGGGAGAGTTGGCCCCATGTCACCCCAGCCACCATCCTCTAGCCCAATCTGTCCCTAGCAAGTCATTTAGTCTCCGCCTACATTTCTTTATGTAGGTTGAACAACTCAGCCAAAACATTTGGCCAAGACAATACTGTCTCTTAAAATAACATGAAAATCATGGTTTTTCACCTAAAGATGTTACATTATAACATTGTCCACTTGCTCAAGCCGGGCTGTGGAGAGCGAGGAGGCCATGCTTTGGAATTAAAGAGACTTCTTATGAGTTCTGTGATCTTCAACAAACTGTTTAACCAATGTTTGTCTGTCTGTCTGTCTGTCTCTCTCTCTCTCTCTCTGAAATGAAACTCTCATTCCTCATCTCTGAAATTATCCCAATAACTATAATTATTTCTGAAAATGCCACTGAGTGCCCACAAGCCTACTAGAATATTCTTATTTTTTCCAATTCTGCAAAATACTCTTATTTTTCCAATTCTGCAAATACCGTGTCTTAAAGGAAGGGTTGAGTACTGTTATTATCATAATACACATAATTAGTGCCTCTGTTTGCCTCACACGAGCTGCAGAGGATCTGCCTGGGCTGTGATTCACGGGGTTACTTCTCAGAGAATACAGTCAGGTAATTACACAATTTGTCTTTCTTGGTTAAAGAGTTGTTTACAGTTTGTGGTCTATCCTCTGACATCAGACTTACTTCTAGTAAATAAGAAGAGAAGAAATTCCAGTCTGTAGCATTACCAATTCCACACCCCATTGTCACTTGTATCTCTGCTAGAAATACTTAGGTGAATCGAGCGTTGAGTGAACCATATTTCCCTGAATTTGGGATGATACAAATAAAATGTTCTGTCCCTTGTCATCTGCTTGTTCCCCTTCTGATCAATATGTTTGGCCATACTGTTTTCGTGTTTCTGGCTTTGTTTTCCCATTGGCAGGTACACAATGAAATGTAACTAGTCAACAAGTTGTTCAACAGGTTATTTTCTCAAAACAAGAGTAGTGCAAGCCTCTCCCAGAAGTTCCGCTTGAACCCTGCACATGGTCCTACCCCTGGGGACCCAAGGCTCTGAATGCCTACTTTGTAGGGCAGAAGGCGCCCTTTAAGAATAGCTTCTCTCCCTGTGTGTGTGTGTTGCCTGAGTATCCCTGAGTAACTGCAAAGATGAGCAGTTTCCTTTTGTGGATCTAGGCTGAATGACTGTTCAATTATTCTTTCCAAAGGTCTTATCAAGGTCTGCCAGGTGACAGGCAGGGACGGGGTGCTAGGGTCACAAGGATGAAGAGCACACAGTTAGGAGCTCAGCTCTGGAGGAACCCACCTCCAGACATGTCAACAGATAACTGCCACGTGAGATAAGTGTGAACACAATCGTGTGGCCAGGGTACCAGCCTGAGCCAGCTATGCCCACCACTGAGAGTGTGATCAAGCTAAGGGAGCAGATGACACGGTGAGGAGCTGATGAGACTGGAGGAAAGTGACCCCTTGAAGCCAGTTTCATGGCAGCCTTGGTGTGGAAAGGATGACAGGCAGGGAGAGCCCTGGGATGGGGGGAGAGGAGGTGGAGAAAAAAGTCTTGTCCCTGCCTTAGCTCCCTAGATTCACGCCCGACCTTATGGAGGGAGATCCTGCAGGGAGGGAGGCAGGGGCCTCAGGGAGACAGTGGACACAGGTAACGCTGCTTTGGGACCCGGATGGAAAAAAAAAAATATGGCAAAGTAAAAGAGAAGGGGCTTCTCTCCATTCTTCGGGCCCCAGAGGAAAGCAACCTTGGCTGAGTGTGGGACAGAGGCTGAATGAAACATTGCCCCCTAGTGGCTTCATGGCAGGGGACACCAACAAGGAGCTCAAAGTCGAACAAGAGCAGAGAGGGGGGAAACATGGGTGGTACAACCATGCCTCCCCGAAAAACCAGGGAGACTTGGAGAACAGGGTGGTTGTCTGCCAGGCGGGTGGAGGCACAAGCAATGCCACATGAGTTAGTGCCACCAACACAGTGGCCATTCCCATGATGTGGAGCACAGACAAAACTCAAGGCAAGCTGCTTCCACATACCCGAAGTTGTGTGAACACCCCAAAGCATGTATTTTCCAGCCATAGATTAAGCAGGCTCATGACTATACTACTTAGCAAAGGGACCGAGGTCTGGTAGGTGGAGAGACCAGAGGTCCAAGGTAACAAAAGGAGATTCCGAGAGAGAGAAACATTGGGATTGGGGGTGGAGGCAGAAGGATGGTGAGAGAAAAGTCAGCTGGGCTTCCCCTTCCTGGTGAGAAAAGCAGTTTAAGCACAGCCCTGGTGGAAGCGTTTCCAGCAAGATGGAACTATAGAAAAAGGCCCCGAGGTTTCAGACAGCCTGGAGTCAGATGACTAGATGGAAATGTCCAGAACCGAATTCTAAAAATAAGGCTTACCTTCTGAGCTGAACAAAATGGAATTCTATCTACCAGCACATGGTTAAATAGAATTCAAACAGACAAACAAAAAAGCATTTCAGACAGTACTGATGGGCACACTGCAAAATCAGTCCTTCCTACCTTTAACCCCCTTGCCCAGGAGAAATGGTTGAGAACTGCTGGCACAGTAGCCTAAATGTGTAAGCTGTTAAAATATTTAAGTAGCTCCCTATAGGTTGGTAAACTGCCATTGCTTTAAGCTCCTGGAGTGCTACCCCTCCCCCTGAAAATTTCAGTTGATGGTTAAAGAGTTAAAGCTTATATTTTAGAGGATCTCCAGCATCCCCGCTTGCCAATGCTAAACCAGCTGCTCAATATTCTGTTTTTCTTCCAGGAAGTACCTGTGTCTATCAAGGTATACTTCTACACAGGCCTCTTTTTTTTTCTTTTAATACAAATGGAAGAATTGAATACTGTTATGTACTTAGCTTTTTTTTTTAACCTACTTGGTTCACCTTTAAATGCACGGCCAAATATAGATTGCACATTTTTCTTTCGGGGCTAAAAATCTGGCTATAGCTGAAACACCTAACCTGAGAAAGTGCTGGAATAATTTATGGGAGCTTTCCAGGAGGCCCAGGAGAATGTAGTCAATAGGACAGTGGAAATAGTGCCAAAAGCTGGAATCTGAGTGAACAACTCCAGGACAGCAATGACCTGATGGTCTGGGCAGAAGGAATAAGGAAAAACAAGACCAGAGAGTTTTCCCCAGGTGCCCCTACCCCAGGGGCCATCTGGGCTCCTGCCCCTGTGACCAGCTGATGGATGGGGGTGTGGGGGGGCCTCAGCCCCCAGAAGCCCAGACTATTGGCATCCACATTCAGCTGTAACCAAGAATCTAACCAGCCTTGAGTGGAAGAGAATTAAATTTCAAATTGCACTTACCTCATCAAATTCTTTCCAGTGAGTTTTCCCTTCACTCAAAAAAAGAACATAAATAAAAGTTCTTCATAGAAGAGAGAAAATATATTTCTCCCAATTGCCCCATTTTTACCTCAAATGCTAAAAGGAAGCAGAGTTATATTTATAGAGGAGAAAATACTAAATTAAACTTGAGCCAATTTTTAAGTACCTTTTATATATCAAAAAGTTAAGACTACTTTTTATAATCACATTTATCTTCAAAACCCAAAGAAACAGTATTTGGAGAGCAGGGGATTAATTTTCTAGGTCTAATTTCTGTGTTTCTAAACATCACTTTTTTCATTAATTTTAAGAGACAGATTTTAAAAGAATGTTAAAATTGAAGATGTCAACTGCACAGGTTTTGGAGGAAAGGAGAATAAGGAAATGGGATCGGGAAAAGATTATCTAGGTTTTGGGTTTTTTTTTTCCCTGATATTCCCAGAAACTTTCAGTTTGAAAAAGATTCATTAAAAGAGAAAGCAATTTGTGCTGATAGACTGCCACCTAGTGGTGAACATGAGCAGCACTGGGTTTGGATGCTTTTGGAGGACGTGCTCACTTCTCTTTGAGATCCCTGGGGAACCCTTGGTGCATTGTCACAAGTAGAACAGACTCACTTGCACGCTTCCCCAGGACCTACCGTTCCTGCAGGCACAGCCTCTACCTGGCGAGCCTCCTTCAAAAGGAGTTTTTGCCTCTGTAATGGTTCTGATATCGTCACAGAGGCCCTGCCAAGCAAAGTGAATGTTAACCTTCTCTTCTGTTTTCAGCCAATGGCACCTTCATAATTCTCCCTTTCTAGTAGTCACACGAGGCCCGAATTTTCTAATTATTAGGAGATGACAAGTTAGTATGTTTAACCCATTGGAGCATGAGTCCAGAGGTACAATTCAGAAAGAGGGTCTCCAAGTCAGCCATGAGGCAACAATCCCCAGATTGCTCTCTCTAAGAGGCACTGGAGTCCTGTTCCCCCAGCTCCTGTGTCTCCTGTGTGCCTTAGCTTCTGGTTCCCTGTGCTGACCCCAGTCCTCTAGGCCACAAGGCTCTCTGCTATGGCATCAACACCAGTCAGCAAGGAGGTCCCCTCCCCCCATCCAAGCTAAAATCAGTGTGCAGGCCACAGTTATCTATCAACACCCATTCTGCACTGCACGCTCGCTCGACCATCCACCGAGTGCCTTCCGTGGTGCAGGCACTCTGTGTATTGCAGGGAACAGAACAGGCCCGTTACTGTCCTTGAGAAGTTTGCAAACCAATGGGCAGAATTTTCCTCTGCATTGCCAGGTTTCAAACTTGTAGTGAAAACCAAACGGTGTGAAAACAGACACAATTTGGAATGAACATATATATATATATTTAACCAAAAAAGGCAATAGTGTGGTGGTGATTGCTGGGGGGAAGAGGGTATAAAGGGACTAAATGGTAGTGGAAAAAAATAGAATAAAGACAAAATAATGATTAAAAACAAGAGAGAGTTGAAGAGAATAAATGCCTCCCACCTCACCCTCTGGGCCTGCGGGTGGACCTACACTGCACTCTGCACTGTGGGCAAACAAAGAAATAGGACACAGGGCGGGCCTGGAGCACCTCCCAGGGAAGTCAGAGGTCCAGAAAGAAACCTCTGTTTCTGATCTGTAAAGTGGGATGATGCTTCTTCATCTATAAAATCTTAACTTAAAATATGCCCACCACGTAGGAGTGTTTGGTGAATTAATAAATTAATTACCGGTGCCTCGTGCAATGAAAGAACGATTATTAGGGATTTAATAGCACTTTGCCAACTAGAAAGCCCTTTGAGGAATGTATCTTCTCTAAATGAAATAATAAGCCTCAGCCATTGCTCCATTTGGAAGACGGGGGTTACTTCATATCACTAGAGAGAGCAGAGGACTTTTTTACGGAAGTGTTTCTGATTTATTAGCATAGGACATGACTTTAGAAAATAAACTTTTACTATCCCTGCAAGTGGAGGTGTTTTGGTTAAAAATACTTTTCCCTTTCAAAACTCTCTCTTTCAACTGTTCTCAAGAATGAGCCAGAAGAGCCGCTGCATTTAGTACCTAATTCGCTTTTAACATCGGTTCACCTCTCTTTTTAACGCGAGAGTGTGTGGGGTTGGGGCAGCAGCCGCCGCAAGTTCACAGCGCACGACCACGAAATACCTGCTGTCGCAGGGCCCGGGACGGAGGGAAGTCGAGACCAAGACGTGCAGATGCCCTGGAGGGGTCAGCCGGGAGCCTGTGAGTCCTCACTGCGGACCCCACGGTGCCAGCGCGGCCGCGCCCAGCTCTTGGGGGGCCGGGCCCCCCGCGGGTGACCCCTGAGCCCACGTGCATCAAGTCAGACCCAGCGAAGGGCCAACTCCGCTCTTGGGGTGCGTGTCCGCGCCGCCCTGCGCGCTCGGCGGGAGGAGGCGCGAACCACAGTCCCCGGGGTCGTGGGCGTGGTGCGGGGCAGGGCGGCCCCTGCGGAGATCCGGGGCACGGCGAGCGGACCCGCGGCACTGCGCGGAGCGGCGGCTGCTGCCACGGCCAGGGAGGCGACCCCGGCGTCTAGGGTGAGCGTGGAGGGACGGGCGGGGACGCAAAGGCCACCGGGGCATTCGGGCAGAGGGGCGCAGGGGACGGGGCGAGAAGGCGACGGCCCGGAGGAAAAGGGGAAGGCAGAGAAACTGGGAAACGGAGCCAGGGGAAGTGTGAAGGCGACACCCTCGGGCCTGGAGCAAGTGTCTGACGGACGGGGACAAAGGGACCCCTGGTTTCCTTCCTCATCTCGCGGCTGGTCTCTAAGGATCCTTTTGTCAAAATGACCAGGATCAGCGGTTGAGCAGAAGGGAACTTAGCGATTAAATTGGATCCAGTCTCTTCATTTTATGGGAATTTGGTCGTATTTCTGCATTTGTTTTGTCTTTTGTCTCTATTTCTGTTTCTTCCTTTCCAAGTGTTTCTCGTCAGTCATTCTCCTTATCCAGTCCCATCCTCTTCCTCCCCCAGAGTTTTGTGTGTGTGGGCTTTTTTTTTTTTTTTTAATTTTGCCCTTTTCAGAGAATTCGACTAAGGCCACCTGAATCCTTTGCGCTAAAGTGTTCTTGTCTGTGAGTGGAGGCACAAGATTCCAAGAGTAACACCCCTCCGCAGTGTTTTCAGTGACCATATTCTAAATTCACATTAAACCTTAGGCTGGGGGACATTCTACCCTTTGGCTTTCGACACAAGCTACAAAGAACTTCAAAGCATAACATTACCAGGTTTATTTAAAACTCACATTGACGAAATGTAGGTGCCCCCCCCAGTTACAGCTGCTGCGACCTTTCACCCCACCTTTTCCTGTGAGAGTGTCACAGCTCACACAGTCTGCAAATGTCGCTCATTTATTTAGAGTGTTGGTCTGGGCAAAGATAAATTTTTTAAGCTTTTCCTGCCCCAAGATGGCTTATAGTTTAGACAGGATGCCCAAGCTACCCTGCTAATAACTCTGATGTAAGGTGTTTAAAAAAGCCAGTGTTTGGGGAAATGCTAAGGGGTACAACATTATTTTCGTCTTGGAGGATCAGGGAGTATTCCCTAGCCTTTTAAAAGCGGGCTAGACTGAAGGAGCTGACGTGGGAGACTGTGGCACTCAAGGTGGGAGACCCACAGGACAAAGCGAGCAGGCCAGACGGGGCAGGGTCGGTGGCTGCAGAGATCTTTACAGAGACCAGACCAGGGAGTTTGGTATTTTTGGTTCATGGGAGCCAGAATGAGAAGTTATTGGCAAAGGAAAGGTCAGAAAGGCTGTGCTACTGGTAGATTAATCTGGCGGACTGTGTAGATGGAAAGAAGATGCGGGGGAGGGGGGGCTTAGGGCAGCGATTCCCAACTCTCATCCCACTCCCCCATGCTTCGGAACTTATAACTAATCCAACTATACTAAGTCACTGAACTTGATTTCTTTCAATCAAAGACATGTAACTGCCAGTCTGAGCTTCTGACCATCGTGAGAATATCAGTGTAACTGCCCTAAGCACACAATAAATGCAGCTAAAAGCCCAAGAGTGTGGAAGTCTAGTGGGAACAGCCTAGGACTGTTTGATAGAGGAGGCTTTTTCTGCGGAACCCGGCTCTTGGGACTCTTATCACCTGAATTCTCTTGAGCCCCCGTGGGCCCCTTGGACCTGGGCTGTGCCCACTGGTGTAGATAAGAGGTAACAAAGGGTAAGTTACAGAGGGGCAGTAAGGAGAGAGGGAAGGAATGCAGGAAGGAAGATAACAGAAGTGAAATGACTTAGTGCCTGAATAGGCAAGAGTGGCTGGGGTTGGGGAGGAGGTACCAGTAGAGCTGAGATGACAGGGAAGAGGATGCTGGTCAGGGACTGAGGATGGCACTCGCTAACGTCCTACAGCCATCAGACAAGACTTGGTGGAGGGGGCTGAACTTGTGTTTACTATGTGTCTGGCACTATTGGTAATCACTTTTCCAGAACTAGTTCATTTAATTCTCTCAACAACCCTAGGTCGTGTGATTACTGTTAACCTCATTTACGGAAGGGAAAATTGAAAAATAGAGGGGTTAAAAAACAGGCACAGTGAGTTTTTCAATGCGCCAGCATCCTCAAAAATATAATATACCCCTCTTGTTGATTACCTACAGACATCACTGTATTTGTTCTAAGCCAACTATCTTTTGTATAAATGTCATCAAATCCTATCTGTTTATATTTTATGTTCTTCAATTGTTAGACTTTGCATTTGTGGCTTCAGATCTTTATGTCTCACTGCTCAAAAATTTTTCTACAACTAGTAAGTGGCGCAGCTGGGAGTTGAACCAGGCACTCTGCCTGTGAAACCCAGGCGATTACCCAGGATGCCGTGTTGCTCTCATTACCAGTTTTGGACAACTTTTTGGCTTTGTCATACTGGTTATGGACAACGAAACTGTCCAACAGATGGTGAGGGATCCTTTTCCCCAAATGAGTTACGTCAAGTTCCCTCCTGTGGAAATCATCATCCAGCTACGTTCTGAACACTTCATTCAATCAACCCAACATCCATCCATTTTTAATTGGACACGAGGTGTCTGCAGAGCCATCAGTGAAGGAAAAGCAAGGGCCAATAAAATGTATTCCCTGTCCTGGGGAGCTTGGTCTAGTGCAGGAGAAATGAGTAAGTAATTGTGATATGGTTCCTGTGGTGTATCAGAACTAGGGAAACAGGACAAAACTGGTCAGAATTAGAATCTGAAGGGAGAGTTCGTTAAATCTGCAAATAGCTGCGTAGATTACACTGAGTCCTTAAAACTGTAAGTGCTGATTTTAGGTAAAGTTCTTGTTTCACAGGCTGAAGATATAGAAAGAGATAAGAAGGTCCCTTTTCTCCTGACCATATTTCAGTTTAAGTAATAGTAATTCTACGTTTGAGCCCCTGAGCTAGGTTCATTCATGTTCTTCCTTTGGCCTGTTGTTTTTTTCACCCCTGTTCTTTGAGATTTGGCATTGCCTTTTCGATATGGTATGTTGCCAGAACACTGCTCTCCTGACTTTGAAAAATCGTCTCCCCTCCTTTAGAATTAAGCCCTAAGGTTCTACGTGCTCACTTGCTCTCTGTCTTTGCATACTTGTAAGCATGTTTCACAGTTCAAAACGGTGAACGGACTTTGCCCAGGAGTTTTATCATTAATTGACATTCCTTGAAGAAGAGAGGAATTATGTTGTATGTTTTCCAGACTTTTTTCAGCAGCTCAATGGCCTCCCGGAAGAAGAAACTCCAAGGTCTAGTTGCGGCAACCATCACGCCGATGACTGAACACGGGTAACTACCATTTGGGGTCTCAAAGGGATCTGTTCTCACTCCTCTGAAATGGACTGATCTTCTCTATATCACAGTCACTTAAACTCCGCACTTCTGTGACACTGGTGTCAAGTGGCAGCTTCCATCAGTTGTCTGTTTGCACTGTCTCTGGCCCAAGTCAGAGACGAGGTATCTATAGTTCAAACAGTGCAGAAAGAGAAGACAAGCTCTAGCAGCTTCCCTTTCTCCCAGAGTCAGTAGTTCCACAAATGCAAAGCCTTCTGGGATTTTTATCCCAGCCCTGGCTTTCCCGAAGAAGGCCGGTAGACTTGGATAAGACTTTCATTTTTGCAGGATTTGATCTCAAGCCCTGGCCTGCCCCCCCCCCCCCCCCCCCCCCCCCCCCGCCAGATCCTGTCTGTAGACATCTGGGTGATTCCACCCCAGGCTGTTCATAGGGTGAAAGTGGGGAAGGTAGCTACTAAAAGAGACCCATTTAGGCATGTTTACAGTCTCACTCCAACACTGGTTAAATGTTGGGGAGCCTGCAGGAGTGGGAGGTAACAGCAGATGGTGGCCGAGAAATCATTGGCCAAGCAAGTATTTCGACATCCAAATGAAAGTGCGGCAGTCCGTTTGCTTAGACTGTCGGATAACGGCCCTGTGCTACGTGTCCATGCATGACATAAAGCTCCTCCCGGGACGCTGCCACTTAGAAAATGGAGATTCAGCCACCTCCTGGATCTAAATGTTTTTGACCTTTTAGAGGAGTCAGTCTACCAAAAATCATCAGAATTCCGGCTTCTGTAAGCTTCTTTCTTCCTCTATAAGTTATGGTGGTCATACCTCCATCATGGATTGTGTGAGACTGTCTGTAGAATCTGAACTGCTTTTGTGGCATAAGATCGGGATAAAAGGAAGAGGCGGAATTTAAGATATCTTTAGATACGGCTTTCCTTTATTTTTGGTCTTCTGTTGCTGAATTGGTAAATATTAACCCTACCCCTTTAAAATAGAAGAAATTTCTTATAACGTTTACGGTTCTCCTTCGAAGTTGTCCACATCACTGTTTTCCCTTAGATCACTAGAGTTCAAGACTTCCAGTTTCTAAGATTCATGAAAAATACATCTTTGCTAGGTCTAAGTGAAATCCTCACTGAGATGGCATTTAGATTCCTCAGTGGTTAGTAGCAGTTGTTGTTTTTTTTCTTTTCTGTTGCTTCTCCTTTCCCACAAGTTCCAAGAAAGACTGAAGTCAGCTTTTTCTCGCTGTGTCAGCCCCTTGTTGGACAGATAAAGCAGAGGTCATGTGATTGCATGAGCAGGCAGAATTTACTTCCTGTTATGGAGTAAGATCCTGTTTGCGAACTCAAAACACTGCATCTGGTTGATGCTGAGTGATCTTTTCAACCAGACCCCTCTCAGCCTAGAAGCGGCTTCTTCAAAACAGTCTTACGTGGTTCATGCAGGACCCTCGGAGAGTGGCAGTGTGCTCTTCCTCTCTTTTCTGCTATTTTCCTGGGACGCCAGGCCCCGTGTGTTGGAGATCATTAACCTGACTGCTCTGCTGGTTCCTTCTCCATGTCCCAGGTGCCTCTGGCCTGCCTGCTTCCATATCACTGCTTTCTCTGTTTTCATCAATTCAAATCAAAATAAGAATACATTTTTTTTGTAAGGGGCTTATAAGCATTAAACTAGGACATATAGCCCACAGTAGGCACGTGAGCTATGCTGGTTCCCTTTGTCCTACCACCTGCTCCATCCAGACATTCCTACATAGGTACGAAGCAGGTTTGGAGCACCTGCCAGGAGCAGGTCAGCATTAACATACTTGCCCACAAGGGAATCTGCACTTCGGACATGTTTTCAATAAATAGCACACAAGAAAAGGTCTCATGGAATCTCACACCTGGACATTCTGCCTGGTGGCCTGCCATCGTGGGAGTTTTTCTAAGCTGGCTTGGCCAGTGTACCATGGACGCCATGATTTGGAATGGCTGAACAAGAATGATTACCCTGCATCTTTTTTTCTCCATGATCCTAAGGAATACTCAGGAGCGAATCAACTCTCTCAACATAAGCTGATGTCCTCGAGTGGGGAATTGGCAGAGGGAAGCCCTGCACAGCCGACCCTCCTGCGGCAGCTCCAGTTCCCCACACGCTCATACCCCTCCTTCCTCTGTGCTTTCCCACACTCTGTTCCTCTGCCTGTCTCTGCCACCATCCTCTCCTTTCTCTACTACACTTGAACCCTTCTTTTCATCCGTCAAAACCATCCTTTGGTGATTCTTCCTCATTTTCCCTAAAAAGAGTGAGAGGATCCTTTCCCTGTGGTCCCACAGCACCCTGTGCATACCTTTTCACGTTCTATCACAATTATTTGTGTATAGTAGTAAGCCTTACAATGACTGTCTGTCGTGTGCCTGTCTCTCCCAGCAGGCTCTGAAGGGCTTAACCTCATTCAGGAGCTCTCTCTCAAGCACCAGAAAACACACAAGGACTGAGCATGTAACTTATTTACCCTTGTACCTTCAGCATCTAGTACAGTGTGTGGTAAATTTTGTTATTTCATGAGTCAATATACTACAGGGGTGAATAATGCTGATGGTCAAAAAGGAAAAAAAGAAAAGGAAGAAAGGAAGCTAACATTGATTGGCTAAACACCGTGTCAGTCATCATGCTGGGCCTATTCACATACAGGTTCCAGTTGCTGTTACCCCTATTTTTGCAAAGAATGAAAGCAAGAGCCTAAAGATCTTGCCCCTGGACTTGTAGCTGGAGAGGGAAGTCTTTGTCTGCCCAGCCCAACCTCTTTCTGTTTCCACACTGGAGTAAGACTTTTGCTTTCCTGAGTTGTTTCATGAGGTCACTTTTTGCTTCAGGCAAGTTCAGTCCAGTCTTTAGAACAGAAATCTCTTTCAGATTGGCCACCATTTCGAGAAAAAGAGTTGTGTTTTCTCCCTCAAATGCCCTTGACTTTACCGTGGGAATCTTCACCACGGTCTCTGGTAAAACAAAATCCATCCCCCCCCTGTCAGCAAGGGCCTGGCCTGCTGGAGTCGGAGTCGTGAAGATTATTGTCTTTTTAACTGTGTTTGGGAGACTTCTTGACCCAAATGCAGAACATGCTCTGGCAAGTTGGGGCAGACAAAATCCCTGCTCATTCTCTGGTGAAGGAGCCTCATACTAACCAACGACTGTGGCTGTTTTGCCAAAAGCACACAGAATTTCCATTTGATTTCAAATGCTGAAAGGGACAGGTGAAAGGCAAAAGAATTGGAATGCCAGGTTTTCTGATACGCATGCCAGATCATGCCAATTATGAAAACGGCCGTCCTGTTGATTCTGTGCGCTCAGAGAGAAGGTCTTTTCTGTGTAGTGTGGGCCAGGAGAGGAAATAAACAATAATGGAGATTTTTCTCTGAAAAGAAACCTCAGAAAAATTCTATTATCCTTATACCATAAGTGGAGAGATATAGTCTGTGTGTGGTTTCATAGTTCACCCACTCAAGGCCTCAATTTGTGGTTAAAAATAATTTGATGAAAGGTCTCTCCTCTTACAGAGTTTGGAAGCAAACTAAATATCTAAGAATAGAGCATTAGCTACATTAATTATGGGCATTTATACAGGGACACGCTGTGTAGCCAGTATAGTCACAGGATATCTGAGGATGTGGGATAATAGTTTGGAATGCTGTGAAAAAGTGTTACAAGAGTGTATAACATGCCGATATTTGTGGAAGAAAATACTTCATTGTGTCGTCGTGAATAAAAAAATGTCAAACTTATAAGAGTAATCATCCATAGGGAGATCTTGACAGGTTTTTTTTCCATTTCTGTATTGTGTGTACTTTCCAAAATAAATTATATCGCCTCCGTAATATGAAAAAAGTTAAATGCTTTTATTTTTTTTAAAGATTTTATTTACTTATTTTTAGAGAGGGGAAGGGTGGGAAAAAGAGAGGGAGAGAAACATCAATACGTGGTTGCCTCTTGCACGCCCCCTACTGGGGACCTGGTCCGCAACCCAGGCATGTGCCCTAGCCTGGGAATCAAACCAGCGACCCTTTGGTGCTTTTATTTAAAATATAATCATGGGCCTAAGGCAAAGACTCTGAACCCACGGGAACTGGAATGAGATGTTAAATTTGAGTCAAGAATGAGAATGACTACTGCAAGCATGGGACGTAGTTCTGGGCCCACCTCCCCTGAGGTGGCCAATGGTGAGATGTCTTGAGGCTCTTAGAGGAAGAGAAGATACAGTAAAAAGCCAGTCCAGTTTTTTCAAGTGAACTGACTCTTTCAAGTGCTACATCTCACTTCCATGAGCCCCAAACCCAAACAGTTGGTGAGGAGAAGAATAATTAAATTCTCATTGTTCCGTTCTCTCTAGTGAATTCCTGGTAACCGACACAATGCCTACAGCAACGAACATGAACCCAGATACCCTGGGGAGGTGGAGTAGGTGGGGAAAAGGGAAGGGAGCAGAGACCCCAGGGAATGATCATCCTGTTACCTCTCTAGCTTTGTTCTTTGGGTGCCTTTGTCACAAATATGGTAACAGCTCTGGGTGATTTCACTCGGCTCACTTGTGACTGGGGCCACTGAGTGAGTCTGCCAAGAACTGAGACTTGCGCCCACGGTCAGGCGGGGATCCAGAATCCCTGAGGTGACCCGGGGCTTCTGTGCCTCCATGGGGGCAGCCACTGTGCCTCCCAGCCAGCTGGTGCTGTGTGGAAGTGTAGGCCTGGCTTTGTTAGATCTTCTGACTTTTCAAAGAAAATCTTTTTTTTTTTTTTAACATGAAAAGAAATTTTCACCTGGTGAAAAATCAACAGAACACATTTGGGGCCATCCCTTTTCAACCTCTGACCTTTCCAAGGGGATTTGGTAGTTCCAAAAGACCCAGAAAGTCCACTAATAGCAGCACTATTATAGGTTAGACATGTTTTAAAGCAGCAGATGCAGTAAATTTCTTGGAGGGATAGATAATCTATCAGCCACAAACAACCCTAACCAGAGTGAAATTGCTGTAGCTTGTCAGTCATGAAGGTCTAAAGGAGTTGCGGAGGATGGTGGATGGAAACACCTCCCACTGAATCTATAAAAGAGTGTGGAGTTCACTGAGGAGGGAGGGGGACCCTGGGTTTCCCACACTTGCTTGGTGGTACACCCCACTGCCTGGAAAGGAGGGCCCCAGGGCGGTGCAGAAAAACAGCAGCACAAACATCTGAGAAGTAAGGGGGATCATGGGGTCTCATCCTGTTTATTACTCCAGGTCCCCCCCTCCCCGAAGCCTCCTTAATTGGAATGGTCAGTCCCTCTTCTGACCTCTACACATGTAATTTTTAACTGATAGCCTTCACCGTATTTTCCTCAATACTTTAGTTATTTATATACACTATCTCCACTCGCTGAATTGATGTCATAGTGAAATTTAAAAGCATGGTGCAAGTGTGAGGATGCTCTGCTTTGCAGGTAGATCACGGCATTTCATTATCATTGTACGTTCCTGTATCACAAGGCCCAGTTCTCGGCACTGAGGAGTAGTCACAACAGTAATGGTTGAGCATCTCACTGGAGCCGGGAACAGCGCCGAGTGCTCGTGCGGACCTGGCTATTCCAGGCCCGCTTGGTGGTGGGGGTCTGTCCTGAGTTCATGAGTCCACTTCAGGGACACACACGTGCACCCACCTAACAGCCTAAGTGGGTTTCTCTCTTTAAGGATTTCTGAGAATGTAAACAAGCTCTCCAGCTTCCTTTCCCAAATGAGAAAGCATTAGATTAAACCACAAGAATGCACAGTACCTACCAGGCTGGGACCTCCCAGAGCTCCACAGGCTTCTCCTAGGTGAAAATGACAGGGCTGCCGTCAGCATCTTTGAGGAAGTGGGTGGGACTGTGGAGGGCTCAAGTCTTCAGTGAAAGTGTACGGGAGCCACCTCCTTTGAATCCATAACTCCAACGCAGGCTCTTTCTGGGGAAGTTCTTTCCAGGTTTTCCATCTGTGATTCGATGTGTGATTCAGAAGTTCCCGGGTCTGCTAGAGCTGTTTCTTGGTTGTTTGCGTGAGTAGGTGGATGTCAGTGGTCAAAGCCAGCATTAGTGTCGCACAAACAAAGCCCCTGCTGGTTGTTCACATCTCAGAGCTTGTTCCAAGTGGGGAAGAGCTGACGGAGCAGCAAGGAGGTGTACCATAAACATACAGCTCCAAGTGGTCAGAAATGTCAGAGCGGGTCAAGCTGGCCTAAGGGGGGGGTCCTGAGGTAGACTATTTAGGCAGCGAATCCCCCATCTTATCTTTAAGTTAGCACAACCTACATTCACTCCTGTCATGCATTCAGGGAACCTCCCTCCTCAGCAAATCTGAGGATTTGGCATTTAAGCTAGAGGAGGGAGCCTGCTCCCCTGGAGGCCTTCTAACTGCATGGAAACACACCTGTTCCCTGTGGCAAGCTGTGGCTGGTTGTCATTCCCAAGCTGTGGGCGGTGATTGGTTGTGAATTCCTTGCTTTGGTCTCTATGGTTCCCATTCTCTTTGACAAATACCCTTTTATGTCTTTGTTTCCTACATGCATCAGATTTTTTGGTTTGTTTTCGTTTTTTAAAGATTTTATTTATTTTTAGAGAGAGGGGAAGAGGGAAAGAAACATTTATGCATGGTTGCCCCTGGCATGCCCCCCACTGAGCATTTGGCCCACAACCCAGGCATGTGCCCTGACCGGGGATTGAACAGGCGAACTCCTTGCTTCGCAGTCCAGCACTCAATCCCCTGAGCCACACCAGCCAAGGCTGTCTTTGTTTTTTAAGGGAGACAATAAAGTAAATGAGAAAAGTGTGTCAATAAGGTTAAAATTATATTAGGGCTCTCTGGCCCCACTGACAAAATGCAGATGGCAGCCAACTGCTACTCCGTGTTCTTGTCAATGTAACCACGGGTCCCACAGTGTGTAACACAGACTCGTCCCACAGTTCTCCTTTGCGTTGTCACTCTCCACCCATATTTTGATGGCGAACAGGTGGCGTTTATATGGTTGGTGCTTGAGTCAGTTTCTAGATTTTAAAATCGACATGATCTTTCAGGAAAAGAGCCCTTCTTGCCTTGAGCATCAGACCCTTACAAGGTCAGCACTCTGCAAAGTGCATGCAGATGACATGGTGGATCTTGTCACAATGCAGATTCTGGCTGGGTGGGAACGTGTGGTGCCTGGGACTCTGCATTTCTAACAGATTCCCCAGGATACTGCAGGTTCGGCAGACCACACTTCGAGAGCCCACGTGACAGCAAAGTTCCTTCCAACTATGAATCCTCTTTGATGTAAAACTAGCAAACACAGGCAAGGTTAAGCCTTCATTTGTTGTCATGAATACTAAGTGCTAAAATTCTTAAATTATTAAGGTTGAATTTTCTTATTTTTTAAAGCCAAAACGGTTGCTCCTCACCAAGTGGAAAAGGGTTCTCATTTCAACGTGCCCCCAACCCCAGCTCTTCCCCCAAAAGGACAAAAGAGGGTTCAGCGACTTCTTTTTCTGTATTACTTGATGTTTCATCATTAAATGTAAAGCTGTTGCTGATTAACAGTGTTTTGCTCGCATAAGTAAGGAACACGCGGCTAAGCAGAGAGATCCCCAGACTCGGAAGGAAAAAAAAACCACCAGCAAGCCCAGGTATTATTCAGAAGAGGCTAAGAATTTCACTGACTAGGTGGATTTCAAAAACTATTAACAATAGAGGACAGATTATAGACTTGGGGACTGATGGAACAATATTCTTTAAAAAAAAGACTAAATATACATTTTTTTCTATTTTTTTTTTCTGTGTCTTTTAGAGAAATCAACTTCTCAGTCATTGGTCAGTATGTGGATTATCTTGTGGAAAAGCAAGGAGTGAAGAATGTTTTTGGTAAGTCATCTTCAGACTCTTCTCTACAGATCGCTAGCTCAGTCCTTAGCAGCCCTCACCTGGTTAATAGCCAGGACGGCAGAGTGTCATTGTGTCACAGGTGATGGCCGAGTCTGGCTAAGCTATGTCAAATTTGTTTCAGACCTGAAAAGCACCTCAAGAGATTATCTGATTTGGTGGTGTGCCTTCAAAGCAGATAAGGTATTATTTTTACCCTCATTTGAAGAAGAAAAGTTACGGTTCAGATATGTTTTTTAGGTTGCTCAAGTCTATTCAGCCAAGAAGTGGTAGAGGAACACCAAAACCCAGGCCTCTCTCTCTTAAGAATGGGCTTTATTCCCTCTTCCCCCAGACTTCTCATATTTTAAATGTAAGAAAAATTTTAAGGCAATCAGAGAACTAGCTGTCACCCTCATTTATTCATTGATGGTGGAAATTTAGGAAATCAGACCTTGGACACTTTAAGCCTGACAGCTGTACTTACCCACAACTGGGGATGCCCCTTGTGTTGGGCTCTGGGCCTCAGCCCCTTGGACTGGTTGTCATTCTAAGGACACTGCACCTTGGCCCTGAGCTACTGCTCTACCAACAGGGTCCCCTTTGGAACTGGAGGCGCCAGAGGGTCATCATCAAAGCAGGTTAAAACGTCTGTGAAAAGGTGACCACACGTCACAACCAAAATTTGTTAACAAAACCTCTCGGTGTCTGCCTACAGCTCCAAGCCATAGTGGAGAAGACAGGTTCTTCTTCCTCCAAGGGCTCTAGGGAGCAGCTTAAAGTGGCTCAAGTCCCCAAAACAGTGATAAAAACACTCTTTCCTACTCCCCCTCGCCTCCCACCCTCCCCCTGTGTCCCTGCTGAGTGCTCAGTGTTTGGAGATAGGAAGTGCTGCCACACGAATTAGTCTCAGTGACATGTCCTAGTGCCATCTGCATCCTTTCTGTGACCCGTTAGTAGAAGAGAAAGTTTTGGAATCACAGAGATGTGGATTCAAACTTGGATTAGTTAATGATTCAGAAACTCACATTTTCATCTGTAAATAAGAAGAGTTAGTTATAATTTTCAGGGCTGTTGTGAGAAGTGAATATATGAGTGTTTGCTTCCAAAAGTGTTAACATCCTTTCTTCTAAATTAATATTTTTTAAAAGATAAGTAGTCCTAGAGTGCTCTCATGCCAAACCACAGGCAGTGGTCAGGACCACCTGGACATGCCAGGACTGGATGGTGTTGATTTGCCTACCATTCAAGCCCAAATATCGAACTGGGTAGTATGTTAGAGGTTTGCCTAAAACATGGGCAGTTATCTTTGTCTTTGCTCTGCATCCCTGAAAACAATGACCGATCTGTAATTATAAGTCAAAATTAACCTTCCTGCTACTTTTGACAAGGTGAAGGTGGAAAATGGAAACGTGGCATTCTCCCTCCCCTCTCCCCGATTCTATCCTCCGACGTTTCTCTTTGTCACTTCCTCTGGAGCAGAGATTTCTGACCCCGCCCTCCCAGCGTTGGATGAGCGAAAGGTATTGGTTGGCCCCACTGACTGACTCTTTGTTTGGAACAGTGAATGGCACAACGGGAGAAGGACTGTCTCTGAGCCTCTCAGAGCGCCGCCGGGTCGCAGAGGAGTGGGTGACCAAAGGAAGGAACAAGTGAGTGGCTCCGCGCGGATAAAAACACTCATCTGCAAGAGCTGTGTTGACAGAAGAGTGCCCTTCCTCTCCGTGTGGAAGGACAGCTGGGCTGCAGGACATGCCTGACTCTCAGAGATCCCACCCTGAAACTGGAACCTGCCTCACATCAGTTCTCCTGCGTTACCTGGCCTCGGGCTGGAGGGATAAGAGGGAAAGGCCTGGTGACTGATCTGCCGGGCTCCTGGCTCTTCTACTAAGAAATTCATGCTCCTTGCCTTCTTGGGAGGGGTACCTGATGCTTCTATGAGCCTCGCTTCCTTACAAGTCTTCTCTATGCCCAAGATCAGCATGCTCTCTATGCGACTTCCTTTCCTCTTGGCGAATTTTCTGCATCCTTCTACACTTCTGTGTGACAATACGTTTTTGTTATAACTCTCAATTCGTGTCATGGTAAAACAAATAGGAGAGTGTCAGCTCAATAAGCACATTCAGGTCACTAGTTTTATTCGTTGTCTTTTATGTCATTGTGTGTTATGCCCTGAGACAGCCCCGGGAATATCAAATAGGATCTTGGCTCACAGGTTGCTTACCATCCAGTGGAGATGTCACATCACGAAAACTAACACTCTGATCTTTCTGATAAGAAGTATAAACAGGGATCAGAGGAAGGAGTGACTGATGCTGGTGTGGGTGGAAGGAAGCAGAGATTGGAGGTAAATCCCAAGTGAGGCTGGAGGAGAGGTTGACAATTTAAAGCCCATGATCCTTAAATGACCTCAGAGCCCCTGGAGTACTCTGAAATTATATGCCAGCTTTGACTACAGGTTCATGTAAGCCTTTTCTGGTGATCCGTTAGCTGCCAGCTAATTTTCAGGCAGATCCTGGGTCCAGAAAGATTGAAGGCCATAGTCAGAGTAAAAGAAGAGGAAGACTAAGGATAAACATATAAAAAAAAAAAGCACCAGAGACAGGGATACTGATGTGGATGGAGACAGACAGCCCTCAGAAGCCAGGATGGAAGTGGGACGTGCATCTTGTCACTGAAGGAAGAATGGTTTCAGAAAGTGTCATCATCGCATGGTCATTAAAAGCAAGACTGGAGAGACAGGCTTCCCGAGTGTGAGGCCTCTGACCAGCTCTATGAACTCAGGCAAGTCTTAACCACCCTGTGCTTCATCTGTAAAACAGGAATAATAACAGTCCCTGGCTTATAAGGTGCTGGTGAGGACTTGAACAGCCCCTGACACATAGTGCCAAGTATCACAGAAGAATTAACTGTAATTATTTATAGTAGATGCTGTGTCCATTATGACATTTACTGTCTTAATTGTTAGATGCTCTGAAAGTCAGGAGGTGGAGGGCTGAGAAGGCCACTTAGACTGACATGGAAGAAGTGACCAATGGACCTTGGAGAGAGCAGAGCCAGAGGGGATTGTGGCAGAGGGAGGCTACAGTGGCTGAGGAATGCAGGGGACCCATGGCCTTGGGGCAGGAATGTAGCTTACTCTCAGAAAAAAAATTCTGCTGAAGCGAAGGAGAGATGGATCGCTAGATTAGAGAGGAGGGGAGACAACTCTTTTTCTTCAAGGTGGGACGTCTTGAGCGTGTTTCTAGGCTGAGGATTTCATTGTGGGAGAAGAGATGAAAGAGAATGGAGAACTGGAGACTTGGATGGAAGCTCTCGGTGGGGGAGGGAGGGGTAAAATAAAACCAGTAGGTAGAGTAGCTTTAGGAGACAGCCAAGAAGCTGCGTGGAAAGCATAGGCGGTGACTCGGCTCAGTGCAGAGCAGGAAAAGTGAGGGGGTCTGTGTGTGAAAGCAGCTTTACCTTTGGTGTCTAGGGAGTGAAGACCTCTGCCCAGAACAAGGAGTTGGGGGGAATTCAGAGCTTAAGGAGATCAGTGAAGATTTGGAGTAGCCACTGCAGGGAATTGGAAAAAAAAAAAAAAAAGAGCAAGTCAGGTTGACCAGAAGGCTTTTTGGAGCCTCCTTCTCCTGAAGCAAGACGTTTGTGTTAAAGATATATGGTAGTTTGCTCTAGCAGCAGGGTGGACAGGAGCAGGACATGGATGGTTGTTTTAACATGAGCCAGGAGAAAGGGACAAGGAGGTCCTGCAATGAAGCCACCGGTGAGAGCGAAACAGGTCAGTCAGCTCCTTTTCTCCTTCCAGAGTCTTATTGTCCTTTAACAATGAAACCTGAACATATCCTCTCCCAGCTAGGTCCCATTTTATCTGAGACAGACCACTCAATAATCAGTGCAGGACACAAGTGAGCCTAAGTGGAAACCATCCCACAAAGACAAGGTCTGTATCATTCAGAGTCCCTCAAGACTCGCTGGGACACGCGGATTCACAGCTGAGTCTCAGCAATCCTACCCTGAGAAGACCAGTCTCACTGTGACCTCTTCCACAGGGCCACACGGAGCACCTCCAACAATGAACACTGGCATCTCAGAGAAAATCTCTGATGGCCAAATTCTAGGGACTGACAAGAGAGGGAAAAGCTTTTTTCCAGTGAATTCATTTCTCATGTGGCTAGTTCCTGGTTGTTCTCTTCAAGGAACCTCTGTATTTTTCTCTCCTACACAAACACACACAAAAAAGTCTTATTTTTATACCTACCTTTATGCACGTTATCACCATCAAATACAGCGTCTAAAACAATGCTATGTCCAAAAAAGTACTCACCCGCTGATGAATCAGTCACTGGTCTCAAAATCCTACTCCTCAATTGAATCTTAAACTTTATTCTCTGGACATTTTCTTAATCCCAAATTAGGTTAACTACAAATAGACCACTGCAGAATTTGATAGTCATGAGATTGAGATTAGTCAGATGTCATCTAACTGTGAAAACCAGCACAGACCAAGATGGCCCAGCCCTTCTACGCCGTCATGAACTTCCAGCGATGCAGCCATGCTTTCTCGTTTGCAGGTTGGATCAGGTGGTCATTCATGTAGGAGCCCTGAGCTTGAAGGAGTCACAGGAACTGGTATGTATGTAGGACCATCTGGGGGAGACCACCTGGGGGACTCTATTTTCATGCTGAAGTTACAGTCAATCCCATTTTTGCTATGTACTGGATGCTGTGCTGAATAATACAAGGTGTAGGGACTCACAGAGCTCCCCCTCCTGAAGCAGGCCTAGAGCCCCAAAGAGAACAGCCCAGGTGATAACTGTTGTAGCCAAGCTTTGAATAGAAGATGGAGGCCCCTCTTTCTCTGAGCAAAGTAAGGATGGGAGTAGAGGTAGCTAAGTTTTCAGGTAAGCAGGACACTTTAAGCCAAACTGTTTTCTCTAGGAAGTAAAAGGCCAGGCCACCTGCTGGGCCTAAAGGAGGTGGAGGGATGGGGTTTAGCCATGATGAGTGGTCAAAATTGAGAAGTGCTCCCTGGAGGTGGGACAGAGAACTGAAACACAAAAGATTGACCCACCCATGTTCATAGCAGCATTGTTCACGATAGCCAAGAGTTAGAAGCAGCCCCAGTGTGCATCTGAGGATGAATGGATAAACAAACGGGGTACAAACATACAGTGGGATATTATTCAGTCTTCAAAAGGAAGGAAATCCATCCTATCATATGCTACAATCTGGATGAGCCTCTGAAGGCATCACGTTAAGTGAAATAAGCTAGCCACATGCATAAGGGAGGACTGCTGTATTTGGTTTTTGTCCCTTTTTTGGCAAAGAGCTCCTAAAACCCTTGGAATTTCCTGTGATGAGAGCAATAAAGGTATCTCTTGTTAGATAAAGAGGTAACTTTTGTAAAGCACCTGAGGATGGGGACAGTTGCCAGGACAACCGGCCAAGTAAATAATGGATTCCAGGGGAAGGGGCTGGAAGTTGAATTAACTCACCAATGGCCAGTTATTTCATCAATCATGCCTATGAAGTGATGCCTCCATAAAAATTCAAAGGAGGGGATGCCAGAGGGCTTCCAGGGTGGCGAACAGGTGGCGATTTGGGGAGAGTGGCCCACTTGTGTTCCATAGGGCATGGGAGCTCCACACCCTTTCCCCATGCCTTGCCCTGTGCACCTCTTCCTGGGTTATATCATTTTTGTAATAAACTGGTGTTCTAGTAAATAAAATGTTTCTCTGAGTTCTGTGAGCCACTCTAGCAGATTAATCAACCCATGAGGGGGTTGTTGGAACCTCTAATCTATAGCCGGTGGGTCAGAAGCACAGGTGATAACCTGGGCTTGAGACTAGCACCTGAACGGGGAGAGGAGGTTAGGGAATTGAGCCCTTACCCCGTGGAACCTGACCCCATGTCCAGGTAGACAGTGACGGAGTTGAATTGAATTGTGGGACACCCAGCTAGTGTCAGAGAATTGCTCGTTGGTGTGGGAGAACCCCCAGACCTACACATATCAGAACTGTGACCAGATCCCTAACAGTCCTCTTTCTTCTCTTAAAGGCCAAACATGCAGCAGAAATAGGAGCTGATGGCATCGCTGTCATTGCACCTTTCTTTCTCAAGCCACGGAACAAAGGTAATTAGACAGGGTGAATGCTCAGCACCTCACCTGGTCCACTTCTTCTTGCCTTCATTCACAATGGTTACATATAACCCATGAAAGTAGAGTTTCATGGACGGGAGGCATGAATTGCAGCGGTATAGCGGCTCTCCAAAATATTTGGCCTCCCAGGATCCATAAAAGAAAAGAGCTTCATTAAAGGATTTCAACTCTTTTGTCAGGCAATCCGATTGGGTCATCCCCCAAGACCCGGGTCAACCTATAGGTGCCTGTGTTTGGGTCAGGTGTAGAGTTCAGAGTCACATGGCAAAGTGTGGGACCATTTTTCTCAAAAAAAGAGGGATGTAAGTGCTGAGCATTTTGAGACTACATGTACTATGTGAGGTTGAGTGATGAATTTGAAAAGAGATTTCACAGAAATATCTATTGTCTTCCCAAGTATCAAGGTATTGTTTTTTTCCTCCTCTATACTCTCTATAAAAACTATTTGTGGTTTCCAAGTACACTGAGTCTTTTTTAATTCTTTTGATTAGCAAAAAAAGAAACAAATTTTCAAAGGATTAGAAACAGACAAGATGTTATTTGCATGCATGATTAAATAAATCCATAACTAAATGGATAATGGGTTGAAGTTATCATGAAATAACACCTATTATTGGTAGAGAGAAAATCGTTGTTAAGACAGATAAGTAATTTAAAATCCTGCTATTTGGGGACTTTAAAATGAACATTTGAAAAAATTTTTTCACATGTCTTTTTAAAATTCTACATGAATACTTTCTCCAAAAGACAGGGAAAAAGGACAAATTATACATTATAATTTTATCAGAAATATTTATCACAGACAGGATACATCATCACAGTATTCAGGTGAAGAAGGTAAGATTCTCTCTCCCACTCTCCAGTGGCATCAGAAGCGAGTCTGTTGAATTCGTTTATTCTCTGCAATAATGTTGCCATTAGAGCTCACATTGGGTGATGTAGAAAGTCCCCCGACCTCGGTAAACTAGAGTGAGCTCTCTTCTGATATACCTGGATTTCTCCCCAAAAGGAAAAAGCACCAAACCTTATTTGAATTATTGTGGGATGTTGACTCTGCTTGAGAGAAACAGTGTGAGAAAGAAGCATCGATGGGTTGCCTCCTGTCTGCATCCTAATGGGGGATTGAACCGGCAACCTGGGTATGTGCCCTGACTGGGAGATGAACCCACAGCCTTTTGGTGTGTGGGATGATGCTCCAACCAACTGAGCCACCTGGCCAGCGATGTGTGACTACCCTTGTAACTTCCCTCTTTGAGCAGATGTTGCTTATCCTGTTGTAGAATTTTCTGTTACAGCTTTCTCTTTCTGATCCTAATGCAAAGTCTGTGTTGGTCACTGACCACACTTAGCCTTTCTGGACAAGAGTCCTACCTGTGGGCTTCTTGTTTTTGTGAGAGTATTTCATAAGCTTCTCTTAATAGGTGGGAAGGGTCACACCAGTGTTTTAATAGTACTTTAAAATGGTAAGAAAGTGATTGTCTCTTTTGGCCTTTCTACAGAAAGGAAAACAAAACTTCGAAGGAAGTAGGTTGCAAAGACATTACAGTAAGCAATCTCAGGGATGGCAAGAGGGGCCAAGAATATTCGGCTTCTGAAAAGGATGGCTGCCTTTCGTTAGATGGTTCATCTACCAGGGAAAGCCAGGGTGTCACACATGTTCACATCACGACTTTGCTGGCTGTTCTTTCAGATGACCTCATTGAGTTCCTGAAGGAAGTGGCCACTGCTGCCCCAGAATTGCCTTTTTATTATTATCACATCCCTTCCCTAACTGGGGTAAAGAGTAAGTACTGCTTCCTCCCAGGTTTCTTTCTCTGCCCCTCACATCTCACTCTATTGCGCAAAGAAACCCATTCACTCCTTCCCGCCCACCCCATGTCGTAAAAGCACAGCACCATTGACTCGATGGTTCCGATTGCTCCAAAATACGCCCCTCTCGTCGGAAATAAGTCGTCCCTCGTCAGTCACTGGCACCACCTGGCGCCCGAAGTGGAGTCTGGAGGAGGAGTTGACCCCTAGGCCCTGCTGGCAGACACCTTGTGTCTGTCACACACACCTCTTCATTCAGGAAGACACAGCCGGAGGCCCCACTGGGACAGAACTGGGTCTACATTGTACCCTACTGTAGTCTCAGTGCCTGGCACGTGCAAGGGTCTCTGACCTTTTCCTGCTTTTCTTCTAGCTTTTCTGTTATTATCACTGTACTCCTCCAGTAGGAAGATTGTTCCAACGAGGTGACATTTTTTAGATTATTTTTAAAGCCTCATTCCTGGCTATCTTTCTTAAAAATAAAATAGAAGTTGTACTCTATAAATATCCACCGATAGTCTTCAGGGAATGGAAGACTTGGGGCTGTACTTTGACAGGTATAATACATAGGACTTGCCAGGCGAGGGCAAGCGGTCATGTCCAACCTGCAGTCAATTCAGGCTGAGAACAGCTCCTGGGGCCTCAGTGCAGATGTGTGGGGCCATGTGGGGTGTTGGTTGATGTTTTCTGGAGGTGGGCGGGTTAATGAGGCACTCGTTGTTTTGAGCAGTTCGTGCTGAGGAGATGTTGGACGGGATTCAGGAGAAGGTCCCCACCTTCCAGGGGCTGAAATTTAGTGACACAGATCTCCTAGACTTCGGCCAGTGCGTCGATCAGCATCGCCAGCGGCAGTTTGCTTTCCTTTTTGGGGTGGATGAGGTAAGTCACCACTTGGCACATGCCACAGGCCAGTTTCCCCTCAAAAACAATTTCTGGAGCTGCTTATAGAATCGCATCTTCTCTCTCTTTGTCATGAAAGTAAATACGCTTTGTCTGTTTCTGACCAGCAACTGCTGAGTGCGCTGGTGATGGGAGCCACGGGAGCAGTGGGCAGGTAAGCAGGACTCACTTTTCCCAGTGGTCATCAATGTGTAAATGTATAAAAGCCCCCCACCCCCGCCCCAGAGAGGCATTCATCTTCTAAGCAGCAACACTTCCTGCATGTACACCTTTTCTGTAGAGTCACCTTTCTTCCCCACAGTCTTTCAGTGATGGGAATTAGGTAGCACTTAGCAACTCAGTTTTTGTTATTAGGAGCATCTGTTGCCGTGAGAGCATCTGTTGCATGCGAGCTCAGGGCACGCACAGAACTTCGTGGTCAGAAATTATTCGGTTACAAATAACATGAACCCAATCGGACTAGCATATGCACACTAAGGTGTTATTATGAAATACTAGGAAATTACATAAAACTCAAGAGGAGGAAGTGTAGCCAGGCCTAAGAGCAGAGGAGAATCCAGAACTACAAGGCTCTCAACAGCCAAGGCAGCTCAGCCTCCATCCATCTGTGGTCCTCTGGAGATGCTCACCTCTGCATCTCTCTGCACAGCTCGCTCTTTCTCTCTCTCCAGGAGAGCTTTCTCTGCTTCTGCACACACGTGGTTAGTTGTAGCTGCCCATCATGGCATGTCAGGATATCACCAGGTAACATCCTCAGGTCCCATGTGCTGCAGCCAGGAAAGTAGAACCATGGGGCTCCGCAGAAGGCTTAAGGGAGACAGGCAATCCGATTAGCATGTCCACTGCACGTGTTCACCTAATTCATTAGAAATGTGTCTGCAGGCAGATGGATTGAAATACTTGCACTAACTAAAAGTGCATGTCTTCCCTGCAGGAAATGTACAGGGGAAGCAAAGTAATATTCATAGCATATCTTGGTGAGCATGGCCCTGACAAAGAGTAACTGAATTAGTCAGTCTTAATGGATTGTACACAAGCTAGGAGGGCCTGTGTTATCCATCACCACGGTGGGGCCATTTCTACCAAGGAAACCTGAAGCCTGCCTCTGCTGACTGTGGAAACTCGTTTCCCCGAGGAAATTGTAACTTTTTTGACTCAGTTTTTTGGCCGCGATACTAGACATTTTAATTCTGTCCACATCATTTATAAGCAGAGTACATTTGGTTAGATTTCACATCTTCTTAGTTTATAATCCTGTTCCTCTCCATCTCGCTGAGGACACAGCTAAGACCCCTGGGATTTGAATATAGTTTTCTGGAAGTTCTCAGACGTTCATGGACACACTGGGACTTAAGAGTGTTTTATGCCTACAAGTGACTTTTCTCAGCTATGATATTTTCATTTTCTTACTTTATTACTGACAATAATATAAACATCACATTCTTGGAATCCCTTGCCTTTGACTCCTTGGTCTACATACAGAGAGAACATTCTATTCTTGGTACAAGATAAGCCTATGTTCTGATACTAACTGACTTTATAAGAAGTTGTTAACAAAGGGAGAAACATCCTAGCTATAAATCTTTATAACCCATCTTTCTGGCTTCTCTAAGATTTTAGTGATTGATCTGAAGTATTTGTTTTTATTGCCAAAGTTGGCGCTTTTTTTTTTTTTTTAAATGCACAAGAACATTTTATGAGATCAAATAACCTTCTTTTTCACTGCCTTGTCATGGAGGGTTGCGTGAAGTGATGGAAACTTTGCGATAACTCTGTAGCCCTTCCTGAGCCTGTTTCCTCACGGTGCCATGGAAACCAGGCCTACCGTGCAGAGCTTGGAGAGAATGAGACACGATTGGTGTCAAGCACCTCGAACATAATAGACACTTAATAAATGGCCTCTTATTTTATTATCATTATTATTGTCTAGAAACTGGTCTCTAGGTAATATCTAAGTTCTGAAAGAATTTAGGTAATCTGTTGGGATTTGCCCCTTGGCCTTGGGGCGCCCTTCACCCACTCCCTCAGCCCAAGGCCTCTGGGGCTCACCTCAGACACTACATCCTACCTGCAGTTCTCATCTAGCACAGCACCTCTGTCTGTGCCCTGAGGCAGGGGTTGGCCTCCAGGGTTCCTTACTAAACACACCTCCATCTTTCCTTTTGTCTTCTTTTTTCTCATTTGATTCTTCTCCCATTTTTCTTTGCTTTCCTTATCACTTGGGTGTTCTCTGCCTTCTCTTGGCACTGCTCAGTGATGCTGGAAAACTCAGAACTGAAGACACCTGACCCTCTCGTAGGTTAGAGCCTAAAAACAGACATTCTGGAAGATCGGTGTATCTGTGCCTCGTAAGTCACAGAGGGGTTTGGTGATCCAGACCTTTCCCACCGAGCTATTGATCCTACAGCATGCGCTGTTTTCTTTCCAGTACCTACAACTACCTGGGGAAAAAGGCAAACCAGATGTTGGAGGCTTTTGAACGGAAGGACTTCTCTTCGGCCCTGAATTACCAGGTTAACGTTTTTTCCCTCCACATGCGTCACAGCCAGTGTTCTTTCCTGCTTGAGAATTCTCAGTCTCTCTCATCCTACCATACCCCCTCGTTAAAATTGCCCAACTGTGTCTTTCTTTACTTGCCTTCTGCCTCTTGCTTTTTTCTTGTTTAAAACCAAACCTGTGCCCATTGTCCGTGCCCTCTACATGTCTAATCAGGGCAGGCCCTGTACTGGAATGAGTCCTCTGTTCCTCCTGGAAATGATCTTCTTTTTACTCCATGTTCAAAGTACTTTCACAACCGTAAAATAATAACAATAGATTTCTGGGGACATGACCATGTGCCATCCCCTTGAGGATGTCACACCTGAGTCACCAGAAGCTGTGAAGCTAGTGGCCTCAAATAGGGAGATATCATTCAAAGCCAGAGCAGTTTAGTCCTCTTCCCCATGAAAATGTGCTGAGAACAGAAAACATCCACTAGGCAGGAAGCAGGAGCCACTGGCCTTGAAGCTGGGAAGGAAAAGCAGCAGGAGCTCACTTGTGACGGGGAGGAGCCCAGGGGAAGTGTGGCTGCCGGGACAGTTACAGGGAGGACAGCCTGGCTGTCTAGGGAACAAAGGGCCTCACTGGATAGAGCCAGTCTCAGCAGCTGGGTAGTGTGTGTGCTTCCCGTAAATGGAATGAGGCGGAAAGAAGGAGAGTAGACACAAGAGAAAGACTTCTGGAAGTCAAGAGGCAGAGGGAGTTTCAGGATGATGAAAGTGACTGAGAGGCGTATCCCAAGAAACTCAGTGGGAAGGAAAGACATGAGCCAGATCAGAACAGGTGGCCTGTCCAGAGCACTGAGCCGGTCTAAATCTACTTCCTACTTGAAGTTTAATTGGCTTATTTAAATATTTACCTTTGTTCAGCCCCAGACCAGGTAAAGCTGAGAGCAAGAAAAGGGTAGGGACTTAGGAAGCTATGCCAACTAAATTAAAAATTGGCAAGACTTTGGTTAAAATTACAGTAAGAAGTGTGAATTGTGTGGACTCTGCCATTGCTGCATTCATGGTTTTCCTTTTCCTTAGTTTCCCAGAAAAAGTTATTTCTGAACATTGCAACCTGTCCCAAGCTGAAAGACAGGGAGCACGCAGGATGGAGGAAGCTGAGACACGGCTGCGAGGTGGACCCTTAGTGGTTCCTTTTTTGGCTGATCCAGTTGCCATCTTTTTTTCCCCTTTTAGTCCTGCTCAAGTAAATCCTCCTCGTCAACACAGTATTCATAAGGAAGTTAGTGTACTGTATTCCCTGTTTCTTCCTACGGAAGGCAAGTGCAAGTAGGCCCCGTTTAGTCATGTACACAAAAGGCGGGGGCTGAGCGAAGCGCAGAATTTCAGTAAAGCTGATCTCTGCCCTACAGGAGTTTGCACTCCAGTGAAGAGGTGGCCCAAGTAACGAACTGGGGCTGACCTTAGTCATTCTCATGGGCTTGAATACCATTTGCTGTATTTATATACATGAAAAGACACGTGTACAAAGATGTTCCTTACAGTGTTATTTATAATTGCAAAAGATGGAAACTGCCCAAATACCCACCCATAAGGAAATGGTTCAATGCATTATGTTTGAATTATACAATCAAATGATATACAGCGCTTTAAAAGGATGAGCTAGGTTTATATGTACAGATCTGAACAGCTCTCCGTGATATATTAAGTGGAAAAAAGTGGCAAAGTGCAGACTTGTGGATGTGATGTGCTATCGTTCGGGGGTGAGGGGAAAAACATACATATGTTTGTAAGCCTTTGGATGTTAAAATTTTGTTCTGCTTTGAATTTTTATCACTACTATACAATTGACTAAAACAGCATAAAAGTAAAATGTTATTGAAAATACATCTCTTAGCCGTGGCTGGTGTAGCTTAGTGGATTGACCACTGGCCTGCGAACCAAAGGGTCATCGGTTCGATTTCCAGTCAGGGCACATGCCTGGTTTTCAGGCCAGGTCCCCAGTAGGGGGTACATGAGAGGCAACCACACATTGATGTTTCCCCTCTCTTCCTCCCTTCCCCTCTGTCTAAAAAAAAAAATAAAATATATTTAAAAAAGAAAATACATCTCTTAATGAGTTGGATGGGAGTCCTTTTTTATGAATTAGTTCACGAAATCATGGATGAGTACTACTTAATGCTAAGATGAGTTCAAGTTCAACATCAACACTTTTTCTGGGTTTTGTTATAGAGAAACAAGTGCCGTGGAACCCTGTCCATATAAATTACTAGATAAGAATCGAAGAGGTTTGGTTAGAGCAGTGCCACTCAATTCTTTTCGAGCCACGTGCCAAAAACCGAATGCCCCATCACTGAATGCTTTTCAGCTGACAACCTGAGTAGCCACATTGCAAGAAAGAAACTGAAAACCTCTGATATATATATTTTTTTTTAGAGGACTCGTTCTCCGTCAGCTGGAGCGATCACTCTGTCACTCTCTTTGTCAATGCCCATGCCAACATTTTGAATTGCTCCTTTATTTGGTCCCCAGAGGTGTCCCAGGGTAGTGTTGTGGGAGGTATGTCCTTACTTTTTCGCAAAGGGAAGAAAAAGGACTGAAAAAGGAAATCAAAGGACAACCCACAGCCCTACTATGTGTGAATTCTCATTCTGATCAGTTTTAGAAGTTAGCACTTACAGGAGTTGCGTGTCTCGAATTGATTCCCGTAACTCTTCGCCATGGCCATTTGCCCCTTAGGCATCTTGGAAAGTACCGCAGAGGTTAGTGTACCCCAGATTGGAAACAACTGCCCTGTCTGATACGTTTACCTACGTGAGCTTGATGGGTTAAAGGCCATCTTCTGTATCTTAACTGTCTGTTGCACAGTTCTGTCATCAGAACTTCTTTTCTGCGCGGGTCCGTTTTGTAAAGCTTAACTGTATGGAAAGATCCTGCTGTAGCCGGGATGGATCTCAACCATCCTTACTTGGCTGATGTTCTGCACTCTGACAGACTCTCAGAAAATTAAGGTGTGCGGACTTTTTGGTTTGGGGCTCCTCTGACCTGTCTTCTAAGTTCTTTACATTGTTGTCATAGTCCAGTAATACTGACTGTAGATTTGTTTGTTCCTTTCCAGTTTTGTATTCAGAGATTCATCAACTGTGTGGTCAAATTAGGTAAGTGTCCTGCCTGGTCTGCTACCGGAGAATGTAAAGGAAATGGACTTTCTCTGAGGGTTCACAGGAGCACCTTCTCGTGCTCTGTTGCAAACGGAATTATTTCCAATGCTAACCTTCAGGACCAACCTGATAAAATGGTTAAGTTAACCTCGTTGAAGGTCCGGGGCATCCTTTCTCAAACCTCTCCGGCACTTTAGCACTCTGTTCGCATCCCCAGCCCAGGCACACACTGTTTTGTGTTCCTTCTCTCCTGCACCATCCGCACTCCCTCCCTTTATGTGCCTCTGCTCATTAAAATTCTCCTACCACACTGTGCCTGATCTCAGCCTAAGTGCTGGGAGGAAGGCAGTCTCAATATAGATCTTACTAAATTGTGAATGACTGACAGCTCTCCCAAGAGTATTTGCAACTTCAAAAGAGTTTATCAACACAACTAAGTTTAAATGGGTTGACGATTGGATAATAGGACAAATGTAAAATGTGAGGGAAATGTAGTGAAATTGAGTAGAGAAACATCTCCAGAGTCTCCTGTCTTATCCTATGACACATGACAAATGCTACCATTCACTCTACTTCTGCAAGAGATTAGCCCTTCCTAAGAGCTTGGGTTAAGTCCAGGAAATGCTTTAGGTTTGTTCTCAGCATACCTCCTACCTCCCATTCAGAGCCTTTTCTGACTTATTGTGGCCACTGCTCCTGAGCCTGAAGCACCTAGTATGTATTATGTCCCTCATTCTCACAGGTTCTCAGCTCGCTCTTTTAATCCTTCAAAGATAGTGTTTCCCATTTGCTTCTTTTTTTAAAAAATCCTCTCCAGACAATATGTTTTTATTAATTTGAGAGAGAAAGAGAGTTAGAGAGAGAGAGAGAGAGAGAGAGAGAGAGAGAGAGAGAAACATGGATCAGTTGCCTCCCATACATGCCCTGACTAGGGATCGAACCCACAACCTTTTGGTGTATGCAGTGATGCTCCAACCATCTGAGCCACCAGCCAGAATCCATTTGCTTTTCCACTTTCACGATTTTTGTTGTATCCATGTGCCACGAGTACTATTAATGACCTGCTCTTATTCCCTTTCCCTAAGCAATACTTTTTTCAGAACTGTGGGTTCGGTATGGTAGTTATATGGTCCTAAAGGGCATTGAAGTCGATATTGAACTATTGAATTTTTAAAAGAACTAAAAGTTTACCTGTATATATAATACTGTCTTGCATATCAACAATGATCTACAAAATATAGCTCTAAGATATTAGCTGAAATGATTAACTTTCTCTGGAATATTGGTATTTTAAAAGAGGAATCTTGAAGATAGTTTTCATGCTATAAAAGAACATATCTCAAAAAGCTCATTTCAGACTTTCTTGGGAGTTGGCGTTGTCATGGTGTCGTCAAAGAGACACTTACCTGGAGAAATCCGTAACCCTATCATGCAGGTAGCTCCCCATCCCACTGTTCACAATAAGCCTGGGAGGGCCATTTTGCATTCACCAAACTATATTCTGTATATTTAGTCATTCTAGTATTTTCCTTCCCAATGCTAACTTGTTATTGTAACTAAGTTATCTCAGCAAAAGAAAGTTACTTCTTATACCACGGATCCAAAAACAATAGACAGTTGAGAAAACAAATATCTTTTTCTTTGTTGTGAACTATTTTCTGAGATCTACCTTCAAAATCACGGATTCTATCTTTAGCTATATTTACTTTCACCGATTATTTTTTGCTTCCAGTATTTCTCACAGGCTGTTTTTTGTTTTTGTTTTTTCAAGTCTTCCTGTTCTTTATTTATAGGCACTTCTCTGAGCCTATGACTCCTTCATGGATCTTTTGGCTTCAGCTCCTCACTGCTCTGACGTCTTTATTCCTGATAACTTCGGTCCCCTCTTCTTGCTTTTGCGGTTGACTTTGAGGCTTCCTTTGTTTGGTTTTGCAGCTTGTCAATTTGTTAAAAACATTTTCCCCAGCATTTCTATGTATTCCAAGCAGGAAGAAGAATTCCCTATGTCTTCTAAGTCTGCCACATTGACTAGATGTTCCTGCTTTTCAGTCCATCTTATTCTGTCGTAATAGTCACTGTAAGAATGTGATCTCTTCTTTGGGATGTTTGCGGTGGAGGGGACAGTCCCAGTCACATTGTCCTCATTTGCTTTTTCTGTATAGGTTTTGGAGTGTCACACACCAAAGCCATCATGACACTGGTGTCTGGGATTCCCATGGGCCCACCCCGCCTTCCGCTGCAGAAAGCCTCGAAGGAGTTTATAGATAATGCAGAAGCTAAACTGAAGAGTCTGGATTTCCTTTGTTTTCCTGATTTAAAGAAGGAAAACTTGGAAGCCCGTGGCTGATGCCTGTCTAGCAAGCCAGGGTGTGTATGTTATGATGTAATCCACCTTGAAGAGTGCTTCCATTTCTCAAGGACTTTATAGATGAGCTTGAACGAAAGTCTTTCCCACCAAATGAGATCTCTCATCAATCAACAAGTATTTAAGTACCTACTGTGATCTGTAGAAAGCTTTGTTTCCTGCAGGGGTGAAAACCGTAAAAGGAGCCGTGACCCTTAGTCATTCAGCGTTGCGCAAACTTTGTATGAAGAAATGTCTGCCCATGTGGATGAAAGAGAATCAAGAGGAAAATTGTAATTAATTCCCTTTGCCTTCGGTAGCTCCCATTCTGTTGATTTCTGGTTGTTAACCCTATTTTAAAGTTTTTTCCTTTTAAACCACTATAATGTACTTTCATTTTAATGAATATTCATTTGGAATCTAGGAAAACTCTGAGCTGTGGCATTTACGCAGGCGTGCTAACTTTAATGCCAAATTCCAGCATGACTTAACCACACACAACTATTGTATTAACACACCAGCTTACTTGGCTGCCCAGTCTAACTGTAGAACATCTGCTTTCAGATTAAATATGATGGCACAGGTTTTCCCCAAAACACTGGGCTAGGTGAGGACTTGCTTCAGTTCCTATAACTAAGGGGCCCATTAGGGTGGTTTTCACATAACAAGGGAGAGGCCTTCTGAAAAGATTCAAGCCTCCACTTGTTGCTATATGAGGACTCCTAAAAGCTCAAAGATTCAAAGAATCAAGGAGTGCTGCTCGGTCACCACAGATTTCCCCTTTCCCCACTGATAAGGAAGTATCACCCCCTACATCACCCTGAATTATTAGAAGTGAAGGCCATTGTCCCTTATGCAGTGACCATAGCCCAGGGGCTACTATGACTTCCCAGGCACACTTTCAAGGACGCACTCTTCTTTGGTGATAGGAGATTTATGAATTTTATATTATGCATTAATTATGTATTAATTTTCTGAAATCAGTGCTTGGAGAATTTTTAAGACGGTTAGATCTTAGGAACACAGAGCAATATAATGATTAAAATGGCAAAATGAGCAGAGCTGAGTTTAGCTTTCTGTTTTAACATCCAACTCCATAGAAATGAGTATTATATAGCAGTAGGTTACCAATAATGCCTTTAATCAAAAGTAAAATTTTGGAATATTATAAACTTACTGTTATCTTTGAATTTAGTTTTCAATGCCAAAACTAATGACATGGGAAATATTTCATTCAACACAACACTAAAGTCTCTTTTTCTTTTCCTTCTACCCAGCGTCTGGTTTGTAACAGCCAAGTTTCCTTCATATGCTCTTCTGAGTTTGTTTTACTGTTGTTATGTTTTGAATTCGTTTTTGATTTATTGTTGCTATTATTCCCTTTTCACTGGAGCTGTAAGGCATTCTGGCTTCATGTGGGGGTCTCTGCAGCCTCTTCACTTGGGGTGCCCTCCAGGCTTTGTGCAGCTTCTAGTGAGTGGAAGCTTAAACTCATCTGTGATCAGCAGAGACTCTCTTAAGGTAGGTGCTTAAATCAGGGTTCTCTTGCCTCTTTGGATTCCTTTCTTCACTTTTTTTCTTTTCTTTTTTTCCTTTAAAGGCTTTATTTATTTATTTTTAGAGAGAAGGGAAGGAAGGGTGAGAGGGAAACATCAATGTGTGGTTGCCTCTTGAGCTCCCCCCCACTGGGGACCTGGCCCACAACCCAGGCATGTGCCCTGACTGGGAATTGAACCAATGACCCTTTGGTCCACAGGTCAGTGCTCAATCCACTGAGCCACACCAGCCAGGGCCTTCACTTCTTTTTTGTTGACCTTTAAGGCATTTTCTTTCTTGGTAGCATTGCAATTTTTTTATTGGAGTCAATTTTTTTTTTTTTTTTTGGTACTTTTTAGTGATAGGTTTACTAAACCTATCAGGGCATCTCCACCTTTTTTTAAGCTTCTGGAATTTTTTACTTTAGATACCTCTTTCAAATACAGCAAATTTATATTTTGCTCTGTGTTTCAATCTGAAAGTCATTGTCCATTAATAGGTGAGTATATCCCATTTACCTTTTTTGAAAGTTCTGAAGTAGTTTGCTGAGGAAAACATTTTTTTTTTGGTTCATGCAAATACAATACATTCTGTACTAATATCTAACAGGAAATTACAGACTCTGGACATGGGAAACTAATTAACACTGAAAAAAAAGTAAAGTCCATAACCTCATAGAACTGTATTAGAACCAGTGAAGGCTGGTATAAAGCAGGGCACAAAATGCTGGACTACACAAACGCATGGGGAAATAAAGCCCCGCACTTTCTTTGGCAAACGTAAAGCCAATGTGAAGATGGTGTTTCAACGACCCCATAAGTAAGAAGCCAACCAAACTAATATTAAACTCATTTCTATCGAATAAAGGCAGAGAAAACAAATATGACTGTAAGAGTGGAACAGAGCATGTTGCAAAGTCCAATGAACGTGAGTCAATTTCTGTACAGGTAGCCATGGGGCTTGTGGATAAATGTTTCAATAGAAAGTGGTACAATGGATATAGAAAAATAATACTTGTGAAGGACCTTCAATGTCGTGCTGGCTCATTTAAAAATGAAATGAAAAGAATAGTGCCTGGCATCTCACACGCACAGTGAAGTGTTATTTATTATTCGTTTTTGTAGCTATCCAAGCAACTCAGTATGTGTTCTTTATTCAACTGAGAAAAACATTACATCACGGCTAAACCTTTTAACTAATTGCTGGCAAAATAATAACCTATGTACAGCAAGCCATTAAAAAAAAGAATTCTAAAAGAAACTGGCATTTCAATGAGTACCAATAATTTTAAAGGTGTCAGATAATGCCTTATTCTTCATCCTCAAGATCTAAACAGCCATTTCTGCCAGCCGGGTTATACACTGCATCTGTGATATTCATTGCACTAAAGTCATCCATCTTAACTAGGAAGCCAGTAACAGTGCCACTATTAATTCCACCTAAAAATGATTTAATTTTTCTCTTGTTTTAGTGTATTATATTTCCGTGTCTAGCCCCTTTCAAGTCTGTCCTTATTTTCTCCAGCTGTATCCTTCGCTCAGTTAGTGGGCACCCGCAGTTCCACTCAACAGCATCTTTCCCTGGGTCTGGAGCATTAGCTTTGAACTTAGCGTTAGGGCAAAACCTCCCTGGCTTTTGAGCCAGGCATGACTGTAGTAACACACATTTAAAACTAAATCTTAAAGGAATAATCCACACTCTGCCTCTGATCAGCTTTGTGTTTTATGTGTTATTTTGTTAAGAAAATCATGCCTAATGGGTGAAATGTGCTCTCTTCCTGGGGTGTTCTGGGTTGGTACATTTTGTCCCTAAAGGACAGCTCATCCCTTTGTGCGCTAGGACTCCCTGATCGCTGGCCCCCTTATCTGTATACCTGTTGCCATTCTTGCTCTTGATGGGGCCTCAGCCTTTCAACCACACGGGTGCATGAGACAAGGTAATCTTCAGATGCTGTGTAGTTTTTTTTTTTAATATATTTTACTGATTATGCTATTACAGTTGTCCTATTTTCCCCCCTTTATTTCCCTCTGCCCTGCACACCCCCTCCCATCCCATTCCCCCTCTTTAGTTCATGTCCATGGGTCATCTATATAAGTTCTTTGGCTTCTACATTTCCTATACTATTCTTAACCTCCCTCTGTCTATCTTCTGCCTACCATTTATGTTTCTTATTCCTTGTACCTTTTCCCCCTCTCTCCCCACCCACTCCCCTGATGATAACCCTCCATGTGATCTCCATTTCTGTGATTCTGTTCCTGTTCTAGTTGTTTGCTTAGTTTGTTTTTGT
>VMDR010004009.1:0-65029 GCA_007922815.1 Macrotus californicus | reverse complement strand
AAAAATAGGAACAGTAAAATGACAACAAACTCACAGCTATTAACAACTGAACCTAAAACAAAAACAAACTAAGGAAACAACTAGAACAGGAACAGAATCACAGAAATGGAGATCACACTGAGGGTTATTATCAGGGGTGGGTGGGGAGAGAGGGGGAAAGGTACAGGGAATAAGAAGCATAAATGGTAGGTAGAAGATAGACAGGGGGAGGTTAAGAATAGTATAGGAAATGTAGAAGCCAAAGAACTTATATATATGACCCATGGACATTAACTAAGGGGGGTGGAGAATGTGGGTGAGAGAGGGTGTGCAGGGCAGAGGGTAATAAAGGGGGGAAATGAGACAACTGTAATAGCATAATCAAGAAAATATATTAAAAAAAATAAGAGTCATACACAGGTGTGTCTAACATCAAGCTATGCATTTTTTATTGGTTTCACATTACTGCTTCTTTTGTACAATCTCTAATCTAACCTTTCAATGTCTGACTAAAGTTTCCCTCTTAACCTGTCTCAATAAAACTACCCTAACTTAAGCCTCATAGTTCTATTTCATCTTTTGAGCACATCAGCTTCAGCCCAGCTTCACTCTTTCCTGTCAACTTGGTTGCTGTCATCAATCATTTCAACTACAGGTTTACCGATTCTTTCCCTTGTCCTGATTCTTAATATTTCTCTGCATAGACTGTGATGATGTCCAGGCCTAAAATGACACAACCCCCTATTTTTCCCTTTGCTTCCCTAAGGATGCAAAGTGCTAACGGGTAAATTCCACTACACAAGTATGAAGTAGCTGTTAGCTTTCACTATCACTCAAAAATCCTTTCTCCTGCTCTTGTTGGTTCCCTTGCCTATTCCCCACAGTGATGGCTCCCAGTTTTATCTTTATCTTCAGTTCCCCCACCCTGCAAGAGCTCCTGCCCTTATTCTCTCAGATGATGAATAAGCAGTTTTTATCACTGAGAAAATTTAGGTCATTAAGCATGACCTCCTTCAACTTGCCTCTGAATTCTCTTTACCTTCTCTATTTCTATCACCCCAGGTTTCAAATATCCTGTTCTTAAGTAGGACCTCACTTTGTCACAAAGTTCCCTGGATCCCATCTTGCCATCAAGTG
Organism: Macrotus californicus; assembly: GCA_007922815.1. Classification (NCBI taxonomy): domain Eukaryota; kingdom Metazoa; phylum Chordata; class Mammalia; order Chiroptera; family Phyllostomidae; genus Macrotus; species Macrotus californicus. The sequence goes on along the minus strand of VMDR010004009.1, from coordinate 63,913 downwards.
TCCACTGTGTCCTTCTGTTTATCACCAATCACTTCATTCATTCCTGAGTCATTCCGGAGGTCCTACCATCTCCACAGGGCCTCTATGGGAAGACTAACTCCACAATTCCTAACTCATTCCTCATATTAATGAAAATTTGTAGCTTCTAACATACCCTCCTTTTGAAACTTCCTCTTCCAGTGACTTCTATGATGACACATTTTTAATCTTAGGCTAGGCTAATCAGGGTTTTATCTTTGACCCTCCTTTTTTCTCACTCTATTTGTTCCCCCTCCTCCACAGTATAGATCTACAAGGACTACCAATACCATTTATAAGCTGGTGATTAAAAAACGAATTTACCAAGTCTGGACCTCAATTGAAGAATAGAGACCTGTACATATTTAGTAAAGCCTATGAATATGTCAAAAAATGAAACAAATCTCACCCAACTAAATTATTTTTGAAATCTTTTAGTTTATTGCACTAGCATCAATAAAATTGCCCAAAGTCAAAACTTAAGAATGATATTTTACTTTTTCCTTTTAAAATATATTTTATTGAGTATGCTATTACAGTTGTACCATTTCCCCACCTTTATTCCCCTCTGCCCTGCACACTCCCCTTCCACTGCCATCCCCTCCCTCACTTCATGTCCATGGGTCGAACATATGAGTTCTTTGGCTTCTACATTTCCTGTACTATCCTTAACCTCCCTCTGTCTATTTTCTACCTACCATTTATGCTTCTTATTCCCTGTACCTTTTCCCCTATTCTGTCCTCCTCCTTCCCTGCTGACAACCCTCCATGTGATCTCCATTTCTGTGATTCTGTTCCTGTTCTAGTTGTTTGCTTAGTTTGTTTTTGTTTTTTATTTTTTTAGATTCAGTTGTTGATAGTTGTGAGTTTGTTATCATTTTACTGTTCATACTTTGATCTTCTTCTTTATCTTAGATAAGTCCCTTTAACATTTCATATAATAAGAGCTTGGTGATGATGAACTCCTTGAACTTGACCTTATCTGGGAAGCACTTTATCTGCCCTTCCATTCTAAATGATACCTTTGCTGGATAGAGGAATCTTGGATGTAGGTCCTTGCCTTTCAAGTATTAGGATACTTCTTTCCAGCCACTTCTTGCCTGCAAGGTTTCTTTTGAGAAATCAGCTGATAGTCTTATGGGAACTCCTTTGTAGGTAACTGTCTCCTTTTCTCTCACTGCTTTTAAGATTCTCTCCTTATCTTTAATCTTGGGTAATATAATTATGATGTGCTGTGGTATGTGCTTCCTTGGGTCCAACTTCTTTGGGACTCTCTGAGTTTCCTGGACTTCCTGGAAGTCTATTTTCTTTGCCAGATAAGGGAAGTTCTCCTTCATTCTTTTTTCAAATAAGTTTTCAATTTCTTGCTCTTCCTCTTCTTCTGACACCCCTGTGATTTGGATGTTAGAATGTTTAAAGACATCCTGGAGGTTCCTAAGCCTCTCCTCATTTTTTTGAATTCTTGTTTCTTTATTGTGTCCTTTTTTAATGTTTCTTTCTTCCTTCTAGTCCAAACTGTTGATCTGAGTCCCAATTTCCTTCCCTTCACTGTTGGTTTCCTTTATTCCACTTTTCATAGCCTTCACTTTTTTCTCTATTTTATGACCATACTTGACCAATTCTGTGAGCATCCTGATTACCATTGTTTTGAACTGTGCATATGATAGGTTGGCTATCTCTTCATCGCTTAGTTCTATTTTTTTCTGGAGGTTTGATCTGTTCTTTCATTTGAGCCATGTCTTTTGTCTTGGAGTGCCTGTTATATAGTAAGGGGCAGGGCCTTAGATATTCACCAGGGCAGAGCAACCCATGTCACTGTACTGTGGTGCTATACATGGTGAAGGGGTCCAAGAGTGAACTATGAGGCCTGCTCAGCTCTCTGCCAGCTTCTAGTCCCCTCTGCTACTACCCATAAGCCAATTGGGCACTTCTGGTGCTGATTCCCAGGTGGGTGGGTTTGTGTGCATTCTAGGACCTCATGGGTCTCTCCAATGAACTCTTCTGTGAGGCTGGGAGTTTCTCCCATCACCTCAACACCCACAGATTTTTTCAGTCAGAGGCTTTGAGGCTCTATTTTCCCACACTGGAACCCTGGGTTGTGCAGTGTGTCTCACTCTTCAGTTGTTCCTCCTGGTTTATCCACACACAAATGTGGGACCACTCGGTATGCCAGCCCCCGCCTCACCCACTCCAGTTCTCTCGCTGCCACCTTGCCGTGAGTCTTCTCTGCCCAGCTGCCCATTTCCACCCCTCCTACTGGTGTGAATGAATGTTTCTTCTTTAACTTACTGGTTGTCAGACTTCCATGTAGTTTGATTTTTCTGTCTCTCCTAGTTGTTTTTGTTTTTAAATTTGTTCTTGTCCTTCTTTTGGTTGTGTGAGGAGGCCCAGTGTATCTACCTATGCCTCCATCTTGGCTGGAAGTCTTTATTTTTTATTTTTTTAATGAAAAATAGTGACATTGATTAAAGAAGATACAAGATACAAGAAACATTGTACATAGGGCAATGACACCTCAGCCCCCTTCAAATTAGGCACTTTGGGACCTCACACAGTTCTCCCTACCACCATCAGCTTCAGTGTCACATTTCCCTGAAGCTCATCAGTAGTCTAAAATCACCATTTCAAAGGTGATTTTAGTTTTGGGAAAAGCCAGAAGTTGCAGGGAACAAAATCTGGGTGGTAGGGGCACTGAGTCACCTGGGTGATTTCAAATTCTGGCCAAAAACTCTGAATGAGACATGATGCATGAGTGGGCGCATTGTCGTGATGAAGCTGCCAATCACAGGTGCCCATAGCTGAGGACTTCTGAATTGTCTGAATAGTTCACGTGGAGGAATGCTTAAGCTTAATGCAAAATTTGATGTAGATTCATTGCTCTAATCACTCAGTCATTTTGAAGGTGATGGCCACACAGTACACATGCTCACTCAATGATGTCTACTGCCCCCACTGACTAGTACAGTGAAGTTGTCATTGTTCACACATGTGCATTCCAGTCCACTCTCTTTGCCGGCCAGGTAACACAGATGTTGCACAAAGCATTCTCGTTAAATTAACAATGACTGGACTTTTTTCAGGTAGACCTTGGTATACATAAAATACAAATGCTTTCTGATTACAAAGCAGTTTATGACCATTTGTTGTGGCAACTTCATCCAGCGAGGCTTGTTAAAATGTTTAGGTATTCGCTTTCACTTTGCTGAGATAAGTGATCTAGAACTTGCCGTAACACGTTTTCTAAGACACCTTCATTCTGTGTCAAGCCCAGGGTGATACTGAATTAATACTTCACAGGTCTCTCCACACCCACCCTGTACACATAAATGCAGAGGGGTTGCTCCCTTTGTATCTGGCAGATATTTGGCTCCTTGTAAGAGAAAAATCCGTGCTGTGTCACTCTGACCATGACCGCGAGCAAAGTGCAATGGAGTGCCTCCTGATACATTTGGCCTGTTAATATGTGCACCACTGCTCAGGAGGCACTGCACTGTCATCTTGTAATCATTCTGGCAGGCCACATGCAGCGTGGTCTGCCCTATTGCACCCTCAACACCGACGTCATTGACGTGTTGTACATGGTCATGGAGTAGTTCTGTCCACCTCTTCACAGCCAGCCAGTGTGCTGCTGTAAGGCCTTCATTATTGCAAATGTTAACATCAGCACTGTATTCTAATCATTTACTCATGCGTTTCTTATGAACATACCTAGTTGCCAAATGAAGTGGAGTAGAGCCTGAAATATCTTGACAGTAAGGATTTACTCCTTTCTTTAATAGCAGAATCAAGCATTCCACAGATTCACAATTTGCTGCAATGTGAAGCACGCTTCTTTTATGTCCAAAGGCATAATTAACGTCAAAGTGGGATTTGATAGTAGTTCAGAAACAGACCTGTGTTGATCAGCCATAATCATTGGCATTAACATATTAACAGCAGTTTCATTATCACCCCGTAGCTCTGCGGTGCAAGGGCTGCGCAGCCAGTGAGTCAGGAGGCTGAGTTGCTCCATCACTCTCTCCATCCTGGGTGCGCCCTCTGGGCCTTTCCATCCAGGCTGGTGGCCTTTGCACTGAGCCTTGGTACATTCCGCCCCCACCGGTCTCGCAGGCGAGGCGCTGGCTTGCCCTGGGCAGTACCCTGGGCTGTGAGGACTGTTCCCTGCTGCGTTCTCTAGGTCTCTGACATTTTACTTTTTCATATCAATTAAATCTCATTCACTTATTCTAAAATATGTATTTGAAATCCTTTGCAAGTGAAGTAAATATCAACTACAACATTTTGTGCAACACATTCAGTGAGGTATTGCACTACACATGGGGAATATAAGGACAAGCAATAAACAACATTCTATGCCTCATGACTCTTAAAGTCAAATGCAAAGGCAGGGGCATAAATAAGATAAGCATCAAACAAATGAAACATTGCTAAGGTGCAACAGAAAATGATGACTGAGCCAGGAACTGAAAGATGAGGGAAAGATAAAGAATTTAAATAGAGGAGGATAAATGGGCTCACGCAGGAAAATGACCTTCATTGAAAAGCCAGTGTGACTGAAGCAGAAATTGGGGGAAAATTGTGTAAAATGAGACTCTTCAGACTCTCCAGTCTCATTTATAGAATGGAAAAGCTGACCATATGGAGCTTTAGACTACATAATAGAGTTATGTCTCTGTTCTAAGAATATTAACAAGACAATTGAAGACACCTACAAACTTTAAGCATGTGAGTATGTGTGTGTGAGAGAGAGACAGAGAAAGAGGGAATGAGAAAGAGAGACAGAATCAAATTTGAATTTTGAAAACATTACTCTGGCTGAAGTGTGGTAACCAGATTGGTAAGGAGTAAGAATAAATGTAGGGAAATATTTAGGCTGCTGTGGCAGTATCTGTGGCAGGAGAGAAGTGATAGTCTTGTTAACAAAAAAGTAAGTTTAATCTGTCATAGAAAATACAAAGCATTTGTTTGAGTAAGAAAAAGGGGGAGGGCCCTGATTGGTGTGTCTCCGTGAGCTGGGTGTGATCCCATAAACCTAAAGGCCACCTATTTGATTCCCATGCCTGGATTATAGGCCCTGGTAGGGGGCATGCAAGAGGCAACTGATTGATGTTTCTCTCACACATCCACGTTTCTCTTCCTCTCTTTGCCTTTCCCTTCCCCTCTCTCTAAAAAATGAATAAATAAAATATTTTTTAAAGAAAAGAGGGGAAGGAGGATTGTGTTGTGGGAGGCACAGATTCAGGTAGCAACCTAAATTGTGATCCAAAGAGGACAAAGAGAGGCAAGGTTTATAAGGTTAAAAACCACAACTACAATTTCATTCAAGTTGTCTTTGCAGATCCAGAATTAGCTAGGTTAATTAGTTAGGTCCATATGTAAATGAAGGATGCTGGCTGGTAAAGTGGATTGGTTCCTATCAAAGTGAAGAATGCAGATGGTCTAGTAAGGAGGAAGTAAAGTTCAGGATGTGGTTTCATGGTTGCCTTAAAAATCCAAAAATTTGTGGGTGGTATATACATAAGGCAAACTTCTTCACAGCTTCTTGCTTCCATTGTGTTCCCTTAACTTTCTTCAATGAGTGTAAGGGCAGTGGGACTAGAGACAAGTGGATAGGTTAGTGTGTGGCTTGGGAGGTAAAGTCAACAGGACACAATGATGTGTTGAATATCAGAGATGAAGAAGAGAGCAGCATATCTGATTACTACATAGGTTCCTGACTTCTATAATTGGATGGATAATGGTGTCATATACTAACTCAGAGAACAGGGGAAGAGCATTATGTGATGGGGAAGGGTACTAAGGGATTGTTGAGGAGATCTTGATTTCAATTCAGGACATTTTGGTTTGTAGGGACTTTCAGCCTTCCAAGAATTATAGATTACAGAGGAAAGATAAGTCTGGATATAAACATGTAAATATCTGCATGTAGTTGTTTAATGAAATTAGGGAATAGATGAAAATATGCAGGGAGAAAAACTTGAGTGATCTGAGATGAGAGCCTTTGACCAAACTCTGAGAACTTGAACGTGTACTGGTGGGGTAGAAGAGAATGGGTTCAGAAAAAACGGCAGAGCAATGGCCATAGAAGTGGAGGAAAGTCAGGATAATGCTATATCATGGAAACTCAGGGCAGAGAGTATTTTAAGAAGTGGAACAAGATCATCAGAGCCAAAAGGCTCTAAGAGTTCAAGAAAGATGCCACACACAAAAAAGTGCCTCTATTTAGTAGAGCTACTTGGAGGTGGAATTATGGGAACCAAAGGCACATGGAATGGTTGAGGAGTAGATGGGAGATAAATAAGGACATTTTCTCTTGAGAAATTCAATGAAAGAAGAGGTAAGCCAGAGCAATAGCTGTAGGGAATGTGAGGCCAACATTTGACTTGTATTTAATGGAAAGGGGCTGAGCACAATTAAAGGCTAATAGAAAAATCTAGTTAACAGAAGGAAGCTATATATAAGGGAAAAGAAATATATTTAATCTATTTTTTAATGCTCCAGTGGGAGCGGCCTAAATGGGATCTGGTGTTCAATAGGAGGTTTGGTCTTAGCTCACAGGTGGGAAGTCTTCTTTATTATAACAAGAAAAAAGGGGGAATAATTGGGGACAGAAACAGGTCATTTCATAGGTCTGTAATTGGGAAAACAAAGAAATTCTTGTTTTATAAGTTCTATTTTGTTATTCCTACGAAGTAGATATGGAGTAAAATAAGCTGAGCAAGGACTTCGAGCTTCAAGAAAGTTGGAAACATGTTTCCCAATTCTTCCATCTAAATACATATATATATAGAATATATTTTAACATTATGTATGTAAACTGATGATCTTTAGTGTCAATTCAATGCTAACAGAAATCACCAATTAGGATGTGGTAAAGAAGGTAACTGTATTCAGTGCACACAGCTCAGGTGTGATACAGCACAGCTGTGAAAATAGCATGGTTATGAGGCATCCCTAGGGTCAGGCGCCTCTCTGGCTAGAGAGCTCTCTGCTCTGTGCCAGTCTGTGTTGCTCGGTACTGGTCTGCTCTGATCTGCTTCATTCTGTGCCAGTATGCTCTGGCCTGTGCTGGTCTGCTCTGCTCTGGCAATTCTTTGATGTTTCAGCTTCGCCTGGGAAACACAGTCTCCAGTCTTCAGTGGAAAGGAAAAGTGCACTCCCAAAGCTAGAAGGGAGCTGGCTTATATAAACAGAAGTCCTCAACCCTGGTCCTTGATCGCTCTGTCTTCACGCAAATGAGGACTCCAAATTTTCTCAGTTTGATTGGTCCAAAGGGCATTGTCCTGATTGGTCAGAATGCAGCTGCTCTTATTATTGTATGTAGTTAACTAGTTATTAATAAGAGAGCAAGCAAGGGAATTAGACACTGAGCTTAATAAACTGGGGAGCATAAGTCTGTTTGCTTCACCGGGAATCTACAGTTTCACACTATAGGGATTACAGCATTTCTCCACCAAGGGGATTAATATTCCTCCCTTCCCCACTTTGGTACCAGATTGCTGGGGGAGCACAAGGGGAGGTGCTTGACCTTAAAAGCCGATCAGTCTAATTAGGGGGTGGACCTATCAAAAGCCCACGAAAGCTTGGAATTTGCTTGGTTATTTTAAAGAAGCTCCTGGATGTAATGTTAGGGTAACAAAGAAGAGCTCTCTTTCTCCCCCTTGCTGACCCACACTTGCTCCACTCACTCACACCTTCTCTTTATATAACCATGTGGCTTAGCAGGCATGTGGCTAAGGAGCCAGGTGACAGCAGCAAAGCAATAGATCACAGCCAAGAATGCAAGGTAAGCTAGCCAGATGGAGACTGAGACCACTTAGCAGCCATTTGTGGGCTGGACCGGATTAAACTTTAATATAGCACAGAAACTCTGGGTACTGGCCTTTGTTTTGGCCCTGATTTTCCATGGCAGGTTGGAGGGAGACGAGAAATTGGAAACCCAGTGGCAGATTTCCATCTGAATAAACCATCTTGCCACACCACAATCTCCTATACATAGGTCCTTGGAATAATTTCCTCACAATTCCCCATTGAAGAGGCTGATTTCCACTGGCAATACTTTGATTTGATTGGTTGGTGAAGACATTGCTGGGAACATAGCCGCACAATTCTGATTGAATGGGGAAAGCTTCAGTCTTACTGGTTGACAGAATCCCAGGGACTTCTTTATAAGGACTGACTCAGATGGCAGCAACACAGGGCAGGCAGGCAGTGCAGTGAAGAGGTAGGAAGTTCAGTGAAGGCTTATCTCTGAAGAGCAGTTGGCATGAAATGCCTGCACTGTGTTTCTGCCCTCTGTGTAGAAATGACTGCTAGACTCTGTTTTACCAGGAGCCCTTCTTAGTAGGTATCTTCTTTCTCAGGGTCCACAAGTGTAAAACACATTGAAGAAGACTCTGAAAGGTGACAAAGTGTCAGACTGGCTGGGTTTGGGAATGAGAAGGAACAACATAATAGTGAGTTTCTTCTGTTTTTGTCTCATATATCCCAGACATAGAGCTGAAGAAGCAGGCAATCTAAAAACACTGATAGGCACAGATTTAAAAAAAAAAAAAAAAAAAAACCTTCAACAAAAGCCTGCTCTCTCTAGCCAAATGATCGGGAAATGGGTAATCTAACAAGACAGAACACTATAAACAATAATTCCTCTACTATAATAAAATGTAACTGAAGAAAACCGTGGCCCACCTCTACACAAGCCAACAAAAGCCAAGTACAGAGTCTAGACTTTTACTCTTGTCAGGTTGCAACAAAACATCTTTCCCCAAACTGAGGTACTAACAGATAAAGCCAATTAGAGAACCAAAACAAAAGTTACCCATTTTCTGTGGGGAACCTGTTCATGCATGATGTGGCCTGTGACTCAGCTCTGGATCTGAACGCAGCCCAGATCACATGTGGTGTGCAGATCACATCCGTGGATAGGTTTCCCGTGGGTAATCAGGCCCACATTGTACCTAAGCCGCTTTGAAACTTGCTTTTGCAAAAACTCCCTCACCTGGGATGGAAACCGCAGAAGTTTACTGTGACTTGTGCTAGACTTCCCAAGCACGAATGTAAACAGCCCAGCCTTCTCTCCTTTACATTTATAGATGACCTTTCTCTTTGAAGCTACTGGCGACTTTCTTTCTTTTGTTATGGTAACCACCTAAAGTGAACCTGTGCATAGTTAATGAGAACCATCCTAGATGCAATGTACCTAGAGTATCAATAAAAGCCTGTCAAGGCAGGAGTGAGGGCTTTTTTCTCTTTGAGAGATCAGCCACTCATCCCTTTTCTCCACTGGATTTCTTTAGTCTGCGTGAATTTGTTCGTCACTTGTCCGGGGATATAGCACAAGCATTCCACAACAACACGCAGTCCTGCTGGACGGGACAGCGACAATTTTCCCTAGTAACTGGGGAAGTAGCCAAGGAGACCTGGGAGTCAGGACTTTCATGAGTGTCCAGCAATAATAAGGCAACCCCCATCACAGTGTCAGTGGAGGACTAGTGGGAAAACTTCTACCTCCACCCAGAAATAACAGAGCCCCCAATCTTGGGTGTCAATGGAGGCCAAGTGCTAAACCTGAATTTCTATTCCTACAAGAAAGTAACCAGGAAGTGCTTACACCATCTCCCACCAAAGCAATATCAGTAAGACAAAGCCAGATAAAATAGAAAGACAACTCAGAGCTTCAAAGCATAATACCCCAAATATCCAGATTTACACTGAAAATCACTCATTATACCAAGAACCCAGAAGATCTCAAACTGTATAAAATAAGATGGTCAATAGGTGCCAGTGCTGAGATAACAGAGATGTTAGAATTATCTGACAAAGGTTTTAATACAGCTTTAACTAAAAAATGCTTTAATGGGAGATAAGGAATGCTCTTGAAATAAATAAAAAAGGAGAATAAAAAATAAAGTATCAGCAAAGAAATAGAAAGTTTCAACAAATAAATAGAAGACATAGGTAAAAACAAAATGAAAGTAAATTTACTGTTACCTTTAAGGAAAAAATAATTTGGATAATAGTGAAATTCTCATCAGAAACCATGTAGGCCAAAAGGAAATATAAACATTTTCAAGTGCTGAAAAGGAAAGAATTGTCAACACAGAACTGTCAATCCTATACCTGGCAAAGATAGCCTCAGGAAAGGTGAGGAAATTGAAACAGAATCAAATAAAAGAAAAATTAAGAGGATTTGTTATCAACAGATTACCCTAAAAATGATTAAAGCAAGTTATCTAAAAACAAAGGGAATGAATCTCAGAACATGAGGAGGAAGAAAGAACATGTAAGCATAAGTTTTGGTACATGCAATAAACTATTCTTCCCTTGAATTTACATAATTATATTTGATGGTTGAAGCAAAAATTATAACACAGTTTTATGTGGTTCTAAATCTATGTAATGGAAATACTTAAGGTGATTTTGTTATAAATGGAGAAAGTAAAAAAAGATGGAAAAGGGCCCTAGCCAGTGGTTCAGTCAGCTGGAGGCAACTGATCAATGTTTCTCTTTCATATCAATGCCTGTCTGTTTCTCTCTCCCTTTCTCTCTCTCTCTCTCTCCCTCTCTCTCTCTCCCCACCTCTCTCTCTTTCTCCCATCCTCTCTCTCTCAAGTTTATATTTATTAATATATCCTGAGGTAAAGATTTGCAAGGAAAAGAAAACAAGTAAAGATACAAGAGACATACATTTCACCCAAAAGGGTATTCAGATGGCAAAATAATGTGTTCAATATAATTTAGCCATTAGGAAAATAAAATGAAAATCACAATGAAATATCACTACAAACCTATAAGAATGGCTAAAATAAAAAATATTGGCAACACCAATGCTTGAGAGGATACGGAAAACCTGGGTCACTGCTATATTGATGGTGGAAAAGCATTTGCCTATTTTTAAAAATAAAACTAACATGTAACTTTTATAACACCTGCATCCTGGTAATTGTAATTCTGGATATTTATCCCATAAAAATGAATACTTATATTCCCATTGAAACCTGAATATGTATGTCTATAGCAGGTTTATTTGTAACAAGCAAAAACAGGAAATATCCAGATGGCCTTCAGTGATGAACAGTTAAAATAACAGTGCTATATTCATATCATGAAATATTACTCAACAATAAAAAGGATGAAACTATTAATATAAACAACTTGGAAAACTCCCCAGAGAACTATGCTGAGTGATAAAAGCAAATCCCAAAAAGGTACATACTGTATTGATTCTGCTGGGTTGCAGTTAAGAAATTTGCATGTTGATTTTATAATTGCTGAATTTTATCTTTCTTGAAATGACAAAATTATGAAAATAGAAAACAGATTAGTGGTATCTAGGAGTTAAGGAAGGGCAAAGGAAGGTGGGAATGGCTATAAGTGTCCAGCAGTAGATGAGTGGATAAAAAATCTGTGGTACATTTACACAGTGGAATACTACATGGCCATAAAAAAGAAAGAAATCTTACCTTTTGCGACAGCATGAATGGACCTGGAGATTACTACTCTAAGTGAAATAAATCAGTCAGAGAAAGACAAGTACCATATGATCTCACTTATATGTAGAATCAAACAAAATAAACTCACAAACAAAATAGAACCAGAAACATGGATACATGGAATAGACTGACAGCTGTCAGAGGAGAGGGAGAAGGGGGGACTGGATAAAAGAAGGTGAAGTGACTAGCCAAAGAACATATATGTATAACCCCTGCAGAAAGACAACATTGTATTGATGGCCAGAGGGAAGGGAAGGGCAAGAGCTGGGTGCAGGCAGACAAAGGCAAGGGAGGGGAAATGGGGACATCTGTGTAATGTCAACAGTAAAAATAAAGTTTAAAAAAAGAAAAACAGATTAGTGGTCCTAGGAGTGAAAGAGAGGCAGAGGCAAGTCAGTGAGAGGATAACATGAGGAGTCCTAAGCTAACAAAAATATTGTCTATGTGGCTGTACCGCTGTCAGTAGTATCCTGGTTTATAGTGTATGCTATTTTGCAAGATGTTACCATTGGAGGAGACTGACTAAAAGGTACATTGGATTCGCTGTATTATTTCTTAAAACTACATGTGAATCTCTAATTATCTCAATTTTTTTAAGTTTAATTCAAAATGCCCTCAGTGGATTGAGTATGGGCTGCAAATCAAAGGGTCGCCGGTTCGATTCCTGGTCAGGGCACATGACTGAGCTGCGGGCCAGGTCCCCAGTGGGGGCCACGTGAGGCAACCACACATTGATGTTTCTCTCCCTCTTTCTCCCTCCCTTCCCCTCTCTCTAAAATTAAATAAATAAAATTAAAAAATTAATTAAAAAATGTTGAGTGAGGGAAAAGGAGGCATGTTCATGGCATCAAAAAAGTGTGAACAGTTTCTGGGAAAAGTGAAGATTGAATTGGCCAGAAAGTCCTAGCAGAATTTTCAGGTCTCTTTGAGACTGGTGAGCATGAATTTACAACAGCAATCTGCTGTGCTGCGTAGCTTTTATCACCTGTGCTCTACTGTCTAGGCGTAAAAATAGAGAAAACAGTTGGTCGGGTTTATTTAGGATACAGGTGTCACCAAACAGGTGCAGCAACAAGAAATGAAGGACAATTTTTCTCAAATCCATCTCTGTCCTTTCCATCCCCCCTGCAGCTGCCTTGACTTAGAATGGTGTTCTGACTCTTGGAGCTATGGAAAACATGTCCTGCTTCTTAACCCTATTGTCACCCTTTCCTCCGTCCTACCACTTCATCCACTGCGAAAGAGAGCCTTAGGAAAAAAGTAAGTTGAGCCAGGTTTTTCCCTAGTGGCTCCTCATTACCTAGGGAACACTTTCTCAGCAGTGCAAACTGCTTTGGCCCTTCAGAGTTCACCCACCACTTCCTCTTCTAGACCCTGCCCACCAGTTCTCAGTCATGCAGCATCCCCAAGCTCTTCCCTCATCTACAGAGCTACCCCCTCATCAGCCTTGTTACTGAGACAGTTTGATCTTCAAATTCCTGGGATCAGGAGAAACGAAGCCTCTTACAGCTAAGTCTCCCTAGTCCTTTATACATCAGGTTCGTTGTATTAGTCAGGGTTCTCCAGAGAAACAGAACCAAGTGTGCGTGCATGTGTGTGTGGGGTGGGGGGGGGCGGATAGAGGGAGAGAGAGAGAGAGAAAATAAACACTAGCAAGTCTGAAATCTGCAGGGCAAACTAGCAGGCTGGAAAGCCAGCGCAGTTTGTGTCTGAAGGCAAAATAGAGGCAGCATTCTCTCTTCCCTTGGGACCTTGGTCAGCCTACTCATAATATGAAAGGTCATCTGCTTTTTATTTAAAGTCTATTGAATTGAATTTTAATCTCTTATAAAGCATACTTTCATGAGTTATCTAGTCTGGTGTTTAACCAAATATCTGGTTGCCATGCCTTAGCCAAATTGACACAAAATTAACCATCATATCCATGATAGCTAAAGTGATCACATAAATTATCCTTCTAATTGAAACTATTAATAATTCTGCTTAAACAGCAGGCATAAATTGGGACTATGTCTAGCAGACCAGCATGTAAGGACACCCTCATGTTACTTTGATATCCTCATGGGGTGTCATGTGCTTTGATATATTATGGGAGTTTCTATGCATCTCTGCATCCCCAGAAGAAGCTGGTGCCCAGCATGCTATTGATAAATGTTAACCACCTCTCTTAGCCCACGCTGGGTTCCATTTATCTCACCCTGTAGTCCATTCAGGTTCTCCCCATCCATCTGACATCTCCCAGACTCATCCAACAAAGGATGACTTTTGTTATGCCCTGCTAAGACGCTTGTATTTCCCATGACTCCAAAGAAACAATACTCACTAACAATGAGAAAAGAAGTTATTATCCCAACCTAAGCACACAGAGGTCATGACCCCAGCTTCAAGAATAGCTGCCATTAGGATGATGGCTACTACATGCAGGCCCTTGCTCTGCCTGGTTTGATTATTGCACTGAATCCCTCAGATCCTTAACTTGGGGTCCCTCTGCCCTGCTTCACTCTTGCTGCTAGGTCTACTCAGTCCTCAGAATGTTTTCAGGTCCTCTTACCTCAGCTTTCTGGTCTTTGCAATGGGTTTCTTCATAGGTAAGAATATCTGACTCCCTACCCTGCAGAGTCCTTGTATAATACTGAAGCAATTGGACACAATCAGTATCTTAATTGCTAGGTCTATTTTGTTCAAACTGCCTCTCCTGGAAACAGGAGCTCCCATGCCCATGTATCAGACTAAAAAGCATAACTAGATCTTCAAATCTTTGAGACAAAGTTTGACTCTTAAAAATCACTCACTATGAATGCAGAGAGCTGCCACCAAGCCCCGTGGTTAGGTTCCTATTAACTGCTGGCAGGCATCCCTGTCATATTGCTCATTCTAGTTTCCCATACCATTAGTCAAAGAGGTGCCTCAGACTAGGTACTGCCTCCCAGCTTCCTAAGCTTGCTCTCCTGTGACTAAGCACCTGTAGCCCCTGCAGTTTTATGTGGTTTCACTGTGTGCTCAGTTTCAGCACCAGCCTTAAGACTTCTCCACATACACTGTCTGCTCTCAATAACTGGACGACTTTCCCTGCTTCAAACCTGGAACCTGTCCTCCCATCTTTGTTGCTTCAAGGTAGATGTTTAGCGCAGTGTTTAAGCACAACAATTGGGGGGTCAGACAGACCTGTTCTGCTATGTAAGCTTGCACAAAATCTCCTAGCCTTCATGACTGTAGCCCCAAAACACTGCATGAGTGTTTTTCTGAAGTTTAAATGGTGAGGTTTATGCAAAGAGTTTCTCCCAGTGCCTAGAACTGAGTCACCCTCAGTACAGACGCCTATAGGGCTTGAAATCTGGCCTTAGTATCCTGCCACACGTCCTTCTATCTGGATGGTAGTATGCTGGTACGTGTCTTATAACTAGTTCTTTGAATAAAACAAAGGTCTGATTTATAGTGTTTCCTGATTTCCATGGTGTAAATACTCCCATCATAGCTAATTTCACGTCACTAAACACAGAGTTGGAGAAAATATACACAGTAGACTCTTGTGAGCCGGTAAGGTCTGTCCCCAGCATACCCCTGATACTAGAGCTGCCCTGGCCCTGTGCATCTGCCCTACCCTCACCCTCTAATGAGGAATTTTTTTATAATCCATGACCCAGAAGCTATTGCTGTACGGTCTGTCAGAGAGCTGCCTCCTTCACTCTATGGAGGGTGGCCCTGTATCAAGTACATAGTCTCATCTTTCCAAACAACATACTACAAATCATTCTTATCTGAAAAGAAACTTGGCCTCTTCCATTGTGGCTACAGGTCACTTCAAGGATTTGATGGTAAGATCCCCCCTCTAGGAGCTTTCAGAATTCTCTCCATCACCTTTGTTTATCTCACAGTTGCTATGAACACTTGGCTGCCACTTTTACTTTTTCTAAGTAAGTGGTCCCAGGGTGTCCATTCTTGCTTATTATTAAGACCAATATCTCCAAGAATAACAATGAGAAAAGTAGAACAAAATAAAATAACCATCTGTCTAAAGTTATTAAAGAGCAACTGAAACAGCCAAAAGCCAAGAGCCACCAGCCCCAGGGAGAACTGTATGAGGCTTTCCCCCTTGGCAGTTTCCACTTTGGAGTTCAGCAAGGGGCTGAGAAGCCAGCCTGAAAACTGAGTAGAGCCTAAGGAAGAATTGTGAGTTAAGCAAGTTTTCCATGTTTCATAGAACTGAGGAAATGAAAGTTGGAGAATGAGCTAGTCAAGGCAGCCACATCTTAGGGAACCAAGATCTAGGGAGAGACAAGGCATAGTGAGAACCATTCTGTGCCAGTTGTTCTGTTGAAGGATTTGCTTATTTTTAAGCTATGTAGAACAATAGACTAAAAAAATTAGGGAAAGGGGAATGAAAAACGTGAGTGGAGTCTTTGGCTATATTACTGTGTGATGGGGAAACAAAAAATAAAGATGTGAATAAGCCATGAGAAGGGAGTTGGTAAACATTCCAGGGTTTCTGTTGTGATCTCTGGGGAACTACAGCCCAGGAGTGGAATGAACTAGGAGTACACAGGATCTTATAAAAAATGAAATGCTGGCTCAAGTCAGTTTAGTTCCTGATTGATGGAGGTTATCTGTCTCATTCTAGTTGTCTGCTATGTGATAGAGTGAATTATCTCTGGGAAAAGTGAATATCTTTTTGAGTCTCCATATTTTGTCATATACAATGTCCAACTTTCAATAAGAAATTGTCAGACATAAGAAAATAATAATAACTTCAGGTTTCTTGTCTGGCACATAAGAAGCTTTGAGGTTATTACTCCATCTTAACAAGTAAAATTCTGAAAAAACTGAAAAATCAACTCTTAGATCCATCAGAGAAGTGAGGGTGTTACAGGGCAATTTGGGATATGGCCACCTGCCACTACACACAACCAAAAAACAGAGACTGGTGGGGAAGGAAACAGGTTTTTATTAACAGGGTGCCCAAACTGGGGGAGCTGAGACCTCCCCTGCTACAAGCCATTCACTTTTGCAAAACACAGAAATGCCCTTGTTCCCAAAAAGACTAAAATCCAAAGCTATGCCCAGAGGTCCCCCTCTATGCTTATCTGTCCTTTTTGAAGTACAAGGCTACCGCACAGATGTGTCTCCATCTCTCCAGCTCCAGGATCTCTCTGTCCAGCATGTGCACTTGTGAGGCCAGCATCTCCATTGCCCCACAGCAGCTTTCTCCCTCTCCCAGTGCCAGGGCACACTGTTAGATCACTACAGCCGGTCATACTAGGGGCTTCCTCTGTGGGGCCTCAATGCTCAAGGCTGCTCATGCCTCTGGGGCTAAGGAACTTTCCTCAACTGCATGTCCATGTGTTGCTCTCAAGGTGAGAGGATGGAAACAGTTCAGGACTTGTGCTGTGTGGTGCAGGGTGTCAGTGTCCTGTCAGCCCACTGCTGGCAAAATGTGTATCCCATGCAAGCTTGCTCCATACCATGAGAGTAGAGCAACACAAGAGACATGATGGGGCCTGCAGTTCCTGTGAATGCTCTGCACGCCACCTTGACTGGGGGTGAGGGGTGAGGAAAAGAGAATGAATTTCTGCACTCCCACTGTTTTAAATCTTTCCCCCCAAATCTCATGTGCTGTCAAAGTGTCCAAATTCCAACCAGTTCCAGCATCAGCCCAGTGCCTTTGCCCCTCCTCTGGCCACCACGATCTGGAAGGGGATAAGAGCTGTCCAGATGCATGCAGGGGCACAAGAGTCTTGGCCAGGGGCAAACATCCAGCCTCTACAGCCCATTCAGGCTTTGTGCAAGCAGAGTCATGAGCTGTGTTAGTTGTTTACTGTTGCCTGAGGATGTGGAAGTACAAGGTGGCTGCTGGCATGTTTGCTGTTGCCTGGGGCAACCTCCCTTCTCTAGTAGACCCTCCCTTCTCTGGGAGGGAAGACTTTCATGCCACTTCTGTGTTTTTCCCTTGCTCCCCCGGCAGGTGGCAGCCCCTCCTGTAGACTGGGGTCCTCCCAAGTTGTGGTCTCCCCTGCTCCCCGGTGATCTGGCCAGACCACCTTTACAAGGTCACAGGACAAACTACTGTACAAAAATTACAGAGACAAATCAGCAGATACAGAGCATCACAACTTATCAGAGCAGAAATCCACAAAGCAGAAAACTCCATGGGAAACAACACAGGGTAAGAAAACTTGAATCGTAATTAACAAATTGCTAGAGGCTCAGCGTGGACAAGTCAGAGAATTAGGAAACCCAGGGTCTCTGTAAGAGGGGTCCCCTTGTAAAGGGAGTGGCCTGGGTGATTTACTGGGCAGAGGGGCTTGGGGAACCCAAGAACAGCAGGAAAGCCTGCACCTTGCCACTGGTAGGGCAGGTGGGGTTGGGAAGCACCGAGAACTGCGCAAGAGTAGTTGTCCTGACAACCAGGCAGAGCAGCATGGTGGAGGGAAATAGCCGCATACATGCTTCTGCCATGCAGAGGATTTTGCACATCGCACTATATGAAGCAGAGAGCATGGAAACGTCACTCTTTGTTTTCCCCTCGTTCCCGCCGGGGAGTCGGGGTTGCATGGAATGCTTGCAGCTAGATTTCTTGGGCTGGTAGGCCCTGGTGACCATGTGGTCTGGGAACTCCCGTCCCCGGTGCCCCTCCCAGAGTGCTGTGTGGGCCTGCCTGACCAGGAGTACAGAGGGCACTGGGCCAGTGGGGCAGAAAAAGAGGAAGCCTGGGCCGTGTGTCCAAGCAGCAAGCCCCTCACCCCTCCTTGCACAGGCGCCCCTCCCTCACACAGCTGGGCTGCAGGGAATCCTGCTCAGCCAGGTGTACAGACACACCGGAGGGCAGCAGAAGGAGGAAGAGGTCAGTGTTGTGAGTAGGGTGCCGGGCACAGACTCTGAAAGATGCCTGAAGCCAGGCAGTGACTGGGAACCAGCTAATCAAGCTGCAGTTTCTTAAAGGATGTACTTTTGGGTGGGGGAAGTAGTTCCTGGCACAGCCTTGAACTGAACCTGCAGAGGATGGCAGGGTGATTTTCTTTGGGTGTCTTAGAGGAAATGGGATTTGAGGCAGAATCCTGCCATTATTTCAAACTACATAGCCTTTGAACAAAAGATTTCTTTCCCTTTCCACCGAACTCTGCCCCCAGAGTTTTTGCTTGTTGGCAGTGAGTGGTAGGACCCCAGTGGTTGTTAGGTCACACCCTCACAGTTTTATTATTCTTACCAGGTTCTTATAATGAATACAAAGAAAAACCTTCTTATGCTTCCAGCAGGGGAAAAGAAAAAGTAATCATTTTGAAATGCACTAGAGCATTCTTTTGTTTTTAAACAAGGCTTGAAGTCAAGAGAGGCTATCTTACCAAGCTTAACCTGTTGGGATTTTATCCGAACCTAACCAACATGGGAGAAGGGAAATACACAATTCCAGCTTCCTCTATCCATCCTGTTGTAGGTTATATCATAGTTTTGATGATAATAGCTGCTCCTCTAGGGCTTCCAGAATTCAGCACATCACCTCTGCTTCTCTAACCTAAGAGGGGAGTGGTAAAAAACACATTAAGTTCACAGACCAGGGACACAGGTTCACTAAAAAATGTTGAAACCTAATCATAGGACTATAGAATAGTTCCCCTACCCTCACAACTTAGCATCACTTTACTAAAGGCCTATTTACTAGTTTCATTTACCAAGTACATCACATATAGATTTTAGTAAAAAAAAAATTACAAATTATGCTAAAAGGCAAAAAAAATATTTAAGAGGTAGAGCAATCATCAGAAACAGAGTCAGATATGGCAGGGGTATTGGAATTATCAGACCAAGAATTTAAAGCAACTATGATTAATATGCTAAGGCTCCAACAGAGAAGTAGACAGTATATAAGAACAGATGGATAATGTGAGCAGAGACAGGGAATTTTTTTAGAAAGAATAGACAGAGATAAAAAAAAACACAACAGAATGTTGATGGCGGAGGAAGCTGTGCATGTGTGTGGATAAAGGGTGTATGAGAACTCTGTACTTTCCACTTGATTTTGCTGTGAAACTAAAATTACTCTAAAATTAACACCTAGTGAAAATAATATTATTACACCAAAAAATTAATATATATACAATGTGGAAAAGTTTAAAGAATGAAAACACAAATTAAAACCACAACCAAGTGGAAAAACACAGATTATAAAATAATACCCATAAGTGATCTAGAATTTGGACAAAGAAAAGAAAGATAGGATCAGTCCTTTAAAAAAATATCTAGATTGAAAAAGTTAAAAGGGAAAAATAATGTAAAATACATCAAAGAGCTTAAGGTACTTATGTGTTGTTCTTTTTAAAATATTTAAATGCACATAGAGGCACAGAAGGGAAAGAAAAAGAGTGGTTGAAATTTTACCCAAACTGACAAATGATAATAACTCAGATTCAAGAAATTCTAAAAAACTGAGCATGAGAAACTCAAAGAAAACCACACCTAAGCACATCATAGTAAAACTGCCCCCCCCAAAAAAACAAAGACAAAGAGAAATCTTAAAAGCAGTCAGAGGAAGAAAAAATACTTTCAAAAACAACCCAATAGTACTGAGAAGTGACTGTAGCACAAACTCTGGATGCCAGAAAACAAAAGATTGATATTTTTAAGATGTTGAAAGAAAATAAATGCTGACCTAGAATTGTGTAACCTGTGAAATTATAATTAGAAAGAAAAAATAAAATAAAGATGTATTTCTATCCATCTTCCTACTAAAAGGGGTGATGTTGGTCACCAGCAAACCAATAGCTAAAGAAATTCTTCAGATAGTCATTGAGGCAGAAGAAAAATAAAGTTATAAAGAAACAGAGAAAGAGAAGAAGAAATGAAGAGACACAGAAAAGGTAAATATATTGGTAAATCCAAATGATTCTTGACTGTATAACAATGATAATGTCTTGTTGAAAATATATGTAGAATTAAAATAATAAAAGGTTGGAAATAAAATAATAAACAGATTTAGAGTGTTTTAAAATGCTGACCTTGTCACAGACCTGGAAAAATATGTATTTATATATTTTAAGTAATTTCTTTAAGAGTTTTGATCATGTAAGAATGTATAACCAACAAACTAATAGAACATTGAACAAAGTATTATTTTACCTACAAAGATGGGGAAAAAAGAGATAATTAACATAGAACAAGAAGGGCAAATAGAAAAAAATGATTATAGCTCTAACTCAAATACATAGTCAACTACATCAATGTGAATGAAGTAATTACTTCAATTAAAAATTTTAAAAGACCATATTAAATTTGAGACACACACACACATACACACTTACACAGAACTTTAATCTGCTTACAAATGCCATGCCTTAAATATAATCACATGGAAAAGTTGAAAAGCATGAAGTGGAAAGATGTCAATTTCCCCCAAATTTATATATAAGATTAAATGCAATTTCAATCAAAATCTCGAGAGGATTTTTTGTGAAAAATAAGATGGTGATTTCAAAGATTGTGTGTAAATGCCAAAGACTAACTTACATGACCAGGTCTCAAGACTGATTATGAAGCCACAGTAGCTCAGGGTGGTGTCATTGCAAAGTGGACACATGGGCCAGTAGAACAAAAGATGAAAACAGGCCAACACAACCCAGATCACCTGACTTATGATAAATCTGACACTGCAATGTGATGACAAAGGAAATTTTTTTCTATGAGTGGTGCTTGAATAATCAAATATCTGTATTTGTATTTTCACTGTATCTCATGTCCAACTCAAAAATCAATTCCAGGAAGACTGTACAATATATGTAAATGTGAAAGGCAAAACAATGACAAAATTTCTAGAAAGAAATTTAGGAGACTGTATTCTGGCTTGGGTTAAGTAAAGCTTTGAGAAACAGAATAGGACATATTGGGCATTGAGGATAAGAGAAAGCCAATACATAAACCTTCACTTCAATTAAGAGTTTCTGTTCATCAAAAGATACCAGAGAGAGAATGAGAAGGCAAACCATGAAAGAAGAGAGATAGTTCACAAAAACAGAAACTCAGGCATATGTAAAAGTCTCAATCCTGTTATCAGGAAAATGGAAATTAAAACCACAATCAGCTATACTACATTCCCACTAGACTGGCTGAAATTAAAATACCTGACAGCACTAGTGATAGTGAGAATGTGGAACAATCGTAACTCTCAAGCATTGCAGGTGAAGTGCATAAATCAGTACCACGATTTCTGCAAACATTTTAGTAGTATCTACATAAAGTAGAACAGATGTATGCCTATGACCCAGCACTCCAACACAAAGGCATACATAAATTCACCAAAAGGCATACATAAATTCACAAAAAATGTTCATAGGGAGACTGTAATTATGCAAAATGAAAACAAACCAAAAGTCTACCAACAGTAGAATGCATAAATTGTGACATTTGTATAATTAAATCCTTGATAGCAGTGAAAATGAACTTCACACAGAAACATGGATAAATCTCTAAAGCCAATGTTGAATGAAAAAAGGCTGAACCAGCCCTGGCTGAGGGGCTCAGCTGGTTGGAGCATCACATCATCCTGTGCACCAAGGGGATGCAGGTTCAATTACCAGTCAGGGCACATACCTAGGTTGTGAGTTCAATCTCCAGTTGGGGTGCGTATAGAAGGCAACAGATTGATATCTCTCTCTCTGTCTCTGTCTCTCTCTCAAAATTAAGTGAACATGTCCTTGGGTGAGGATTTTTTTTAAAAAAGCTGTATCAAAAGAAGGATAACTGAGTCCATCTATACATATTTCAAAGATATATGAAATTAGTCAGTGGTTATAGTATAGATTAGTCATGGTTAACTTTGGGGTAGTGGGGGTGTCAATTGGGAAGGTGGTAATTTCTGTTTTGGTTGTTGGCTGCAGGGGAAAAATTAGCTTCTTTACTTGAATGAAACTGTGTACACTTATGATTTGTGCACCCTTCCAAGTGTATGAAATATTTTTTAATTAAAAAAATATTTTTTAAATTGTGGCTTTATAGTTGGGCCCTTTGCCATCATATTTCTTATATTAATCATGGTCATTACTGATTGAACATTTGCTGTGGGTTACCCACTGATGCTGGTTCTAGGTGTTTTATTCCAATTTTTTAATTTTATGCTTTGTGATGGCATTGCTGCCCTCAGTGTATTGATTTCATAGATGTGGGAGCTGATGCCCAGGGAGGTTAAGTGACTTATAGTGATGTACCTAGAAAAATGACAGAACCTGACTTTAAAAGCACAACTTTCTGATTCCAACACATTGCCTCATATGTAGTTCCCTACATTGGTATTCTTTGGAGATTCTTCAAAAGGCTGGCCTCCAACAACTAAATTAAAGTTCTGCTGGGTATACTTGCTCTACCTCAGCTGTGTTTTCTCCACAAAAGCCATATATGCCACTCTTCCTGCCTTAACTCACAGTTTGCAAAATCTTTGATGGCTGTGCCCTGAATCTGGGGAGGCAACCCTGTGCCTGAAGGTGTCTAATCACTACAGCTTCTGAACATGCAGGACAATCCAGGGTGGAAAGAGCACAGGTTTTATTAAGACAGTCTAATTGGACTACTTTGAGCAAACAACTTAATTTTTTAGTCTCATTTCCTTCATTTGTCAAAAATTTTTCTTAATTTTCCAAGATAAGAAAAGATCATTCTCCTAGGACATCTTGAGCATATAATCCATGTAAGTCCCTTTATTTCTCCTCTGGACCCGCTGTATTAAAGAGCTTTTGTTTTCCTTCCTCCTTACACCCTCACAAGCATTCATTTTTCTCCACCCTGCTTTCTGCCCCAGGAAACTGGTCAGTGTGAACATTCTCATTGGGCTCCCTGGCCTGCGGATGGGATGGGCTGAGAGTAAGAGGGAGAGGGGGCAGTGAAGTAAGGGTTGATGTTCCCGCAGCCCTTTGCTCCCGGAGTCACCATCAGTTGGCTCCATGGAGGTGGATTGAGGCAGCCCCCTTCAGTGGCTTCTCTCCCAGTCAGAAGGCACGCCTGTCCTACTGCAGTGAGTGTGAGCTGCTGTTGACATCCACAGGCTTTTTCACTGTCTTTGTGGCTCTTCATGACAACTTTCTGAGTGGTCCCTCCTCAAATTCTTGTTTCAACGTATCCTCTCTTTCTTAAGAGGCTGGATTCTTACTAATCTAGCAGTCAGCTGTGTCACTTTCTACTGAATGCAAGAAGCACCTTCTTTCCACCTGAGATAACTTAGCTTGTCCAGACAACAGATTGCTGACTGAGGATGATTCAGCCACTGTGAACTTCAGACCTAATGTAGTGGCAGAAGCTGAAAACAGGCACAAAATAAGTATAAAATTACATCAGCACACACACTCTTTGTCGCTCAAAATTATGTGGTTATTTTTCCTATCAAACACGAGGAACTTGAGTCTTACTTCAAGATGCAAAGGGCTCACACCCCAGGAAGCCACTGAAAGTCCAGAGATTTATGGCATATGACCATGAACTTCACCCCTCGAGCTATATTCCTACAGACTCATCAGTGTTTTGGCAGCTTTGGAGGTGCCCCCTTCCCAGAATCTGATTCTTTTTGTCTGCACTTCAGTATTAGCACACCTGGAAGTCAGGCTCTGAGAGCAATGATTGAACAGCTCACAATCAAATCATACCCGTCAGGTAAGCCAGGCTGCTATTCATATTCTTTCTGGGAACAATCAGAATCATTACCTGAGTGGATCTCAGGAACAGAAGTGAGGGCTGCCAGCACTGTCATCTTCCAGAGGGACAGGGATGGGGCACATAGCAAACAAGCCAGTGCTGGGTGAAAATGGAAATGCTGCTTTCTCTGCCCTGGACAGCACTCCACCTGCTGCCCAAACTGGCAGCAAATGTTGCATATGTGAACGTTACAGATGAGATGTTTGGCTGAGCTCAGAGGCTGAGCGGTAGGTATGCAGATCACCCCAAGAACTGCCATTAATGAGAATGTATCCGTGCAGGCACCTTACCTGCACTATCATTGATT
This sequence comes from Macrotus californicus, assembly GCA_007922815.1. Classification (NCBI taxonomy): domain Eukaryota; kingdom Metazoa; phylum Chordata; class Mammalia; order Chiroptera; family Phyllostomidae; genus Macrotus; species Macrotus californicus. The sequence continues at coordinate 39,433 of VMDR010004009.1, read as the reverse complement.
CTCACAGCAGTTCAAGACTCAGAACCCATTCCACAGGTGAGAGGATAGAACGGAGGCTCTGAGATCATAGTGATATGATTAAGGATACCCATCTGGGAAGCAAAAATGACCAGATTTTAAGCCAATCTGTCTGGTACCTGGTTTGTACCTATTCTATGAGCAGTAGGATATGCATGTGGCTCTACCTTAATGGAGAGAAAAAGTAATCTGGCCTCCAAGAAGCGAAGGCCAACCATGCTTTTGCTTTGTCAGGACCAACCCTGGTCTGTTGGATCTGTGTAGTTTCCACAAGAGACTCAGATGTCAAAATAGGAGAGCTTATGAACTGGGAAAACTTCATTCTAGCAATCATGGATCACAGATAGTTCTGTAGATTCATTCTCTGCACCTCATATCCAAGATCACACAGCCAGAAAATCCAGAACCAAAAGAAAAACCAGGTCTCACTTATTTTATTAACACTGAGCATTTGTCTACTTGGAGGTCAAAGGGACACCAATCCCTTCTTCCTGAACCTGCCACATCGTGAGCCAGGACTTGGAGAACAAGGCAAGTACAGATTGTCTCGGTCCCTGCACTGACACTTGCAATGTAGAGTACTAAACTGGTCACGGGCAGAAGCATAGGCTCTGCACTCCAACTTTCCAGACATCACATCCCTTCTCCACAATATTAGCATGACATTCAACTTCTCTGAGCTTCATTTTCCTTGTTGGCTACCATGCATGGTAACAGTAGGAACAAAGGAGATGATACAGGGAAAGCTTTGGCACATAGTAAACACTCAGTATCTTCCAACTGTCATTATGATTTTAACTATGGAGTTCTCACAAAAGTCAATGACATAGGTATTCTTATCATTAATATATGAAGGGACCAGTGGGGCTCAAAAAATAAAAAACAATGTGCTTAAGATGTCATGGTCATAAGTAGGATTTCAGCCCAGACTCAACCAGTTTCAATATCTGTTCCCTCACCTTGTCTGGACCACTTTCCCGTGCATGTACCAGGTCTAAGACACCTATCAGCATCATCCTCTGCCCTTGTGTCTAGCAGTTCCCTGTGTGTCCTGCCAGTGAGACTCTCTGCCTCTGGATTAAAGTCCCAGAGGTCCTACCTGCGATGCATTTTTCACATTCTCTCATCACTGCTCTGTAACTACTCTCCCCTCAGATGAGTATCAAAATGGAATTACACCTAAACACAGGCCCTGGGAGAGTGGAATACAGGGGCTTGCCTGACTCCCAACTTTTACAGGCAATGGCTTAGAGCTTTTATAAGAGAATTTAAAAAACATATTGGGAAATATCGACACTGTTTTGGGGGGAAATGCACACACACACCCCCACAGTGCTCAGCAATACGGCAAACAATTTTAGAAGTTTCTCAGGCACCTCTGAGATGTATCCAGGGATTTCAGGGAAGGAACTCCTGCTTTGAGGGAGAATCCTAAAGTTCTTTAGAGCACTAATTGGCCCTGGATCTTCCCTTGGCCTGGTGTACAGTTTGCTCTATGCAGAAGCAGGGCCTACTGGAGGACGATATTGCCTTAGAGAAGCAGCCTGTTTTCTGACCCTGACTCCCTGCCTGCCTAAGGGCAGCTTCAGGGAAGCAGGCACCTGGCCCAGACTCTGGTTAGGCATGATCCTGTTAGCCCAGGGTAGCCACACTTCTTCAGGGATGCACAAGCATATACGAATCAGCAACACTCCCTGAAGCCACCAGAGAGGAGGCAGCAGATGTGGAGGCTGAGGGATCTGGTGGGGCTGGTGCCACTGCATCTTGGGACAGAGCAGGCCAACATGGGCCCAGTGCTGAGGGACAGCTAATGTGTTACTACCAAGGGAGATCCAGCTGTGCAGATCAGGAACATGTGCCAGGAAGTCAGACAGACAAGGAAGTGTGAGTGCCGGCACTGTCACTTACCAGCTTTGGGATCATGCCTTTGTGTCTCATGTTCCCTTTCTATGAATTTTAGATAGTAATTTCTACCTTGCAGGGCTGACCTCAGAATGAGAGAGCACTTGTGTGCAAAGGGAATAGTATAATCCCTGGAACACTATACCCGATTAATAAATGGTTGCTGATGTGGATATGATGATAATGTGTATTCTTATTTGGAAACAATTAGCATGCCTTTAGGAATGCCTGAGACTTCTTTGCATATTTCAGGGATTCTAATTGAAAATCAGGAGGATTTCAGAGCAAGGTTTGTTGGACAGTTTGCTGTGCACACCTGGGTGCTTGGCCAGAAAAAGTCCACATAGCAGGAGATGTGTCCCTCTGTAGCAGCTGATTACAGAAAAGTGCTTGGTTGATTGTTACATTAAGACTGCAGTGAGCAGGGAAGCCCTGAAATGGCCTCCTTCCTTCCCTGGGCTGTTTTCTAGATCTGGTGAGTAGAAGTTTATCTGCTTGCATCACTCAAGCATGGCCATGTGTGCTAAATTCTGCATGTGTGTGCCTGAGATGGTGAGTGTCTGCAGGGACTTTAGTGTCTGTATATGTGTGTATATGCATGCATATTCCTCTGTATGACTTAGTTAGTGTGTTGGCACATATTTCATTTTCTTCTGATCTTGGATACCTGTTTGCCCCTGGCAACTGTGCTTGAATCTGCCAGTGACCTTGCACTTCCTGAGGCACATTTGGTCACACACCCCCTCTTTTGGATCCTGGCCTTTGGCCATTGCAAATTTTTCTAGCAGGAGTTTTTCTTGCTGTGGGAAGAACGTCTCCGCTCTCTGGAGCTCAGCACCCAATATTAAGTTCAGAGGTGAGAGAATGAAAGCTGGAAGGACGATCTGATATCATTGACAATTGTCCCTCCTTTGTCAACTATTAGCTCACCCAGTTTATCTGAAATGTGTGCACTTCTTTCAAAAGTAACCTAACTACACACCAGGGAGGTGGAAAAAAGAAGGAATTAAAAGTATTGGAATGGGAAATTGTGACCTAACCGGGGTTGCCTGGTATGAAGTGTGAGTATAATGAGAATCAAGTACAATTCCATTTATTAAAAGCAACTGCGGGCATGAAATAAAATGATGGTTTAGTTGTAGCAAATGCTACAATAGGAACACAAATGCTATCTCTTTCATTATGTCCAAAGCAAGGAAAGGTCAGTTCAAATTTTTTGGAGCTTTATCAAATCTTGTGTTGTCAAAGCTAGGAGCACAAAACAAGGCTTTTGTTAAGATATAGATGTTAATCTGTGAGCATGTACCTTTGGGAGAGAAAGATGAGTTTCTCAAGGATCTTTACTCAGAATGACAGCACAGGCCCATGAGTAAGGAACCCCTTATTAGTCTTGGAAGCATAAGTTCACGTGTGGATCCAAGCTCTCCATGGGACTTTGCCCATATCTGTACCTATTAAATGAGAGGGCATAGGCCAGAGTGGTTTTTTTTTCCTTCTTTTATGTGTCCTTGGTCTTCTTTCAGTGCTTGAAAAGATACACCTGGGTATGGAATTTGTGTCCCTGTGGTAAGATTTGGAAGGATTTAGAATTTAGGAACAGGGCTGCTTTTCCCTTAGAAAACATAGCCCTGCCCTGACTGGTGCGGCTTAGTTGGCTGGGCGTCATTCCGCAATGTGTAAGGTCTCTGGTTCGATTCTCTGTCAGGGCACACGCCTGGGTTATAGGTTTGGTCCTTAGTCAGGACACATGTAGGAGGCATTCAATTAATGTTTCACTCTCACACTAACGTTTCTCCCTCTCTTCCCCTCTCTCTAAAAAGAAATAAATAAAAATCTTTAATAATAATAAAAGAAAGCGTATTCCTTTGGGAGTCCAGTCAGATTCATCTGTCTGTTCAGATCATCTGGGAATGTCTGCTGAGTTTCCATACCCCCAGCCTTTGGAGTTTGTCCCCAGCATTGGAGAAGTCTCACACTGGCCCAGGGACAGAGGGATAAGGGCTGGACACTCTACTTTCACTTCCTTGAAGCTGAGATCTTGATCATGAAAACCACACTCCTCAAGTTAGCCCTGCTTGACCCAAGGATGACAGTGGGGTTGTTTCTCCTGTGAAGGCTGAGAAGTCATAAGGGATTCTTGTGATGCAAAAGATAGAGCTGGGTGCATATGAATCTGGGAGTCCAGGGCCCAGGCTGGTGATCAGGGGCTATGGAGATGACTGGGAATATGGGAGTTCATTGTGCAGTGGTACCCAAGACCCTCTAAGAGCCAAATGCTAAGGAGCCAAGTTGTGCATCCTTAAATAAAGACAGCCACTCCCTTAGGGCTGAGGCCTAAGCACAGAGAGGCAACTTATTTTAGGTCTAAGCGAGTGTAGAGATGAGAGAAGAAACAAAATCAGCTAACACTTAAAAGGAGCTCATTCCACTAGGCCATGTGAACACTTCTCTGTGTAGTGCAGCCAAATTCTGTCCTAGGAGATTTCTAAGAACTCGCATGTTCAAGGAAACTATTAGGTTAACCAAAAATTAGAATTGCTTCTCACTCTGTTCCTCACATTGCCCCCTGGTCAACGTGGAGGACTCTGGATATAGAGGGTGAGGAGGGCATGCCTCCACCTCAAAGCATGTCTGAGACCCACTCAATCAGCAAAGTTTCACTCATGACTGTCCACACCAATGGGACAGAATCCAGCTCCTGGCCAGAGTATGCAGGAACAAGCAGCTACCATTTCTTCACCCCAGAGAAGAAGAGGGTAGGGAGCAAAGTCAAGTTTTATTATTAAACAATTTTAATCCAAATGCTGATTATTATTTGCAGTGTCTGAAGGCACAAAATATACCTATAGTGTATGGAATAGTCTAAACAGTTATAAATCCAAAGAGCAAAGCATGAAAAAATGATACATTCTGAGCTGAGACAGAAATCTGAATTGGGAAGATTTTTTTTCTAGAGAACTTGCTTGAATATTAATCATTTTCCCTCATGCCAAGGTTAGGAAATTTTTTAAATAACATAAACATGGTGAAGGGTCACACCATGAGAGATACTCACTGGTTTCTCCACCATGAGAGATACTCACTGGTTTCTCCCTCTCTCTCTCTCTCTCTCTCTCTCTCACACACACACACACACACACACACACACACACACACCCCAAGTGCGCCATCTCCCTCCTCTCCCTGACACCCGTTCTAAGCAAAGCTGTCCAAGAAAACATCCATGATATTCCCCAAAGACAAGTCATCTTGGGGGAAAAACAGACTTGGGTGTGAGATAAGGCAGTGAGACCACAATTTGATTAAAAAAATAGAGAGATATATATGAAAAATGACCATCCAGGGCATAGCCCCCAAAGTGCTGATGGAAAGAAAATGGAGCCTGATCTTCCCCAGGGTAACAACTGCTCACCTGGACTTTACCTGGGCTTCTGGCTCTACTCACTCTGATTGGAGAAATGTCAGTCAGTGCATCTCCTGGTAGCACTGATATCAGGCCATTCTTAGCATCCAGAGATAAATAGCATAATTATAAACACTCTCCTCCCCAGGGTGCTTTCAGCTGACTATGTGATGCAGCCATTCCTTACTGCTCAATCATGTCGTTCAGGACTTCAGGGAAGAAATCAATCCTGGACTAGTTATCACCCTCATAAATACATCTCTGGAGTAACTCTACAAGGCTATTGGAAAGGCAATCAATAGGACTTTGTATTTCTCCATGACTACAGACCCAGGCTCTCATCTCCCTGATCACTGCTGGAGAGGGAGCCCCACCCCTCAGCGCCAGCTGTAGGCTGCATTCACCATTCTGGCAGGGGAAGAGAGCAGAATCACCTTAGTCTGCAGGAGAAGAACTGAAGTGGTCCAGCTAAGATCACTCAACTTACTCTGCTCCTAGTGGTGTTTTCTCCCATCCTATAGTTTAATTGCCCCAGAAAGGGCAATAAAGGGAGGCAGGCTGTCGGGTTACCCTAACTTTAAGAAGCAGAGTCTCCCAGCAGTTTCACCAGCTCAGGGATAAGCCTGGGAATCTCAGAGACTATAAGATGCTCTCACCCAGGAGGGTCCCTGCTGAGAGCTGTATCACGGCTTGCAGGCTTTGGAGTTCAAGAGAGATGGCAAAGCAGGGAATGAGGATGCATGCTGGGTTCTGGCTCTGTCTGGCAGACTATCTTCAGGGTTCAAGACCCAGAGACATCCTTTTATTTCAGGGGTCTACTTCCCTGGCAGATGAGAATTACTTGTCTTCACATTGCACAAAGTTATGCTGTTCCTTCTCTAAGAGCCAAGGCTCCTTCCTATCTGAATGCACATGGTCTATTTTGTCAACCTCAGCCCTCCCCATCGCCTAGAGCATTAGTCTGCTTACCTAGGGCCCTCCCTCCACTCTGACAGCATCCTTTTACCTGAAACCACAAAGCTTATACTCCTTGCATCTATGACCACGTTTTCCTCTCTCACCTGGGACCATGGGTACCAAACCAAACAGAATGTTCTCCCTCTACTTGGCCTCTCCTCCCACTACCTCACCTGGTCTACCCACCATACCTTGCATTGCCCTATACTATGAGCCTGGCACCAGGCCAAACCCACCTCTGCCCTGCCCTCTTCAAGGCAATGTTGGGGCCTGCCCCCCTTCTCTTGTATTCTATCACTTGATTCTTCTAATTAGGAAAACGAAGTGAAAAACAAGGCCAATAGTAGAGGATGTCAGCATCAAAGCCCTCAGAGACCATCACCTCAGTATGGGCACTCTTCTTAGGCCCACTGTGACACACAGTGGGGTGACCAACGGGACTGCCCATGTCCTGGGAGCCTCGTATAGCACAGTGACCTGGTGGGCTGTGCCAATGCTGGTCAAGGTTCACCCTTTATTTACCCGAGAGGACAAAAAGCAGAACAAGGGGTCAAGAGTGGAGGAGAGTGGGAGGAAACCGTGGACACGACAGCAAGCAGCATTTGGGGCTCCTCTAAAGGGACCTGCTCCTCACTTTCCCCTTTCTCCCAGCAGGAAGGGGCTCCTTATCTGATCACCCCTCCTGCCCTCAGAAAGGCTCAGGAACAGGGGGCTTCTTTGGCACTTCAGAATGATCACAAGTAATTTGCCTTTTTATTCATATAGAACAAAATTTACAAAGCCATTCATACAGTTTTTGTGTTTTTTTACTGACTTCGAAAATTGGGAATATTCAAAATACACTTTTACCCCACTCCATTCTGTCATTATTTACAGGCATGTACAAGAAAAATGCAAGTCTCTGTGTGTGTGGTTTGTGTTGTTTCCTTGTATTAAAAAGCTCTGCTGGTCGGGTGGGTGGAGGGCGGGCGGGAGGGCGGGCAGCGTGGTCAGATGGAGGTGCCGTGGGAGGTGTCCAAGGCCTCTGGAAGGACGCCTCCAGGCACAGGCTGGAAGGACATGGGGATGGGGGTCTTCACCGGGCTCTGGCGGAACAGCCCCCCATTGGGCGACCTGTGTTTGCACTGCATGGAGGGCATGGTGGCCGAACTGCTCAGCGGCAGTGGCAGGTTGCTGCTGGGCCCTGACGAGAGTGTCCGGCTGGTGCCATGGCTGCTTTGCTCAGGCAGGAAGGTGCTGACTGAGAGCTGGGTGTTCTGGTACTCTCGCGTTGGCTCCAAGGCCTGGCTGGGAGCCAGACCCCCCATCTCCAAGGCCGAGAGCTCAATGGACGCTGGGGAAATCTGCTTGTGGGCAATGTCTTCATCCATTAGACTGTTCATACGCCGATGGACCTGCTCCAGATTCACTTCTTTGTCCTGCAGGGAAAGCACAGGAAGGTCAGGCTGAGCCCTATCATGAGCCTAGGCTGGCTGTCTACAACTCTCGAGGCCTGGAGACCCCAGGTCTCTTTGGCTGGTTGGTTGGACAGTGGGTGAGCATGCTCCCATTCTTCCCATCTCTCCCGTATCCCCTTAGCTGTGTCCAGCCCTCAGCTATCTGGGACCAGCAGCTTAGGACACTGCCCTTAGAGAGCAAGGATCCCACTAGCCAGCCTGGCAGCATGTGTTTCTCCTTCACACTCTGCTTCAAATCATTGTCTTCCCACCCAACAATCTTGGGAGAAGATGCTTTGAAGAACTGCTGGCAGACACAGAGGAAGTTTACCTTGGGAGCAAAAGGGAATGGTCCTTAAGCCCCTAATGGGCCCCATATATTTGCCATTTAGAGTTTATAATGCCCAACAGAGTTGGTGTACTCATGCCTACCCTACACAAAGAAAGCTTGGATTCAGAAAGATAAATGAATCCTCAGAGACACACCCCATTGAGAGGCATAGGTAGTGCGTGGAGCCGGAGGGGAGGTCCTGCTTTACCCTGAGGCTTGTTTTCTCCATGAATAAAATCTCCAAGGAGGTTGGGGAGGGGCATGTCCCTGCTTAGAAAGCTCAAGGGGCCTGGTTCCAGGATGAGGATGGGGATGGGGATGCGGATGGGGATGGGAATGGGGGTGAGGGGTAGGGATGGTGAAGAAAGGGACTTCCCAGGGGTCAGCTGACTTTTCTGGTAACATAAGGCCTTGGCTGTCAAGATGGCAATGGCCCTACCTCCTGAGTCTCTCCATACGATGAATGACATCGAGAAAATTGTTTTGTTTATTTATTTGCTTAAGAAAGAAAGTAGAACAAATGTTACTTCTTTCAAATAATTTGATGGTTTGTTGACAATGTCAGAATAAACCAAGGACATCACACTACTTTAAAGCTCCTTAAAAACAAAAACAATTGAATCTGCTTCCTTGGTTTCCCATGGTGAAGTGGGGCACAAGACCAGCTGCCCAGTGGAGGAGCTACGACAGCTCCTCGATGAGGTGTTAGAAGTTGCAGATCAATTTTCAGGCATCGTGAGTTCTGATGTGCCAGGCAAGGTCAAAGTCATGCCTCCTGCCTGTACTTCTCTGATGTCAAACTCCAAGAGAAAATACCATGTCAAAGCCCACCTCTGAGATGAAACACCACAAGCTGTCTCATGTTGACATCCATACAGTGGAAAGAAGAATCTGTCCACTGCCCATCTTGTAGAGTTGTTAGACCAAGAAATGTGAAAGTCCTTAATGTGCTTTCAAAAGAAATCAAAAGAAGAGACCACACAAATCTAAGGACCATTCCAGTGGCTGTTTGAGATCCTATGGGGCTGGAAGGAGAGTATTTACCCCAGGAAGTGGAAACCCTTAATAACTGGCTTGAAATCCCTCTCACTTGAGTGTACAATCATGTGACTGATCCCCATGAAGACTCCACCCAGCCTTTCTCAGGCAAAGAAGGTGCTTCTGCAGTTCACTCCTTGCTCCCAACACCCACTGGGATGGACGAAACAGAGCCTGCTCTCTCCACACCTTTGTCGAGTTCATGACTAGCACATGGAGCTTGGCTTCCAGTGTGACCCTTAATGTTTTTTCCCAGAACTTCTCCAGGACAAAAAAAAAAAAAAAATGATAACATTCCAGGCCAGGAGTAAACCTGAAAATAAGAAAGCCAACTAGTTTGAGGGTGGAAGAGACTATGGGTATGACTTGCTGTCATAGATAAAAATAATATCAGATATCATGGGCACATCTCTGTGGACAGAGCCAAGATTCCAGTGATCTGAAGCCCCATAGAGCAGAACTCTGCTAGTTGATGTTGAAAGACCATCTCTGTGTTGGGATCACCTTTGGGTGGCAAGTGTCAAGGATGAAATTGGGGGAAGTGGCTAGGGACCACAAAACCCTTACATTGCCCAACTAAATATGATGCATGCAATGCCTTTCACTGACTCCTTAACAGTTTGTAAAATATAAAACAAAGCAAATTGAATTTCTCTTCTTAATTACCTTATAGCATGATTGATCCTTTTCTCTATATAATATTTCTTCCATTTTATTTATCTTTGTTTTTATTCTTGCATGTGAAACTATTTCTAATAGTATTTTTAACTGTTATATTAAGTACTGGCTGTTTCAGGGCCACTCACCATCAGTTCACCCAATCTAAGAAAACTGTGGTTTATTGGCTTTGGGGAAATTACTTCTACCCTTCTGGATAAGAATTTAAGTTGTCTGACCACCTGTAACCAAAAGGCAGGACCATGACCCAAGCAAAGACTGAATCTGAATCCTGAACAAAGAGATAAAGAGACAGAAAGTGGTTGATGTTCCATCCATTACAGCAGTAGTGCTTCACCAAACTTTCTGCTCCATGACCATCATCCTGGATCTTGCCCCCCCAGCCATCTGGACAAGACTTGGCTCCTGCTTATTGCCCTGCCTACTTCTGCCTTCTCATGGGTGCTGTGAGATCTGATAAGCTTATGATTTGGCTCCTTTATCATTAGCCAAAGTCAGTATTCACAGCCATGTTGTGAAACATTTGTATCTACAGACTGTTTTCATTTCAAAATGTGTGAAAGGCACAAGACTGAAACCAGATATCCTTGAAGCTAGAGAAACTGAGAGATAATTTCAGATATTCTTGGGGTTTAATAATATAACCTTCCCTTCTCTTTGCAGCCAGTGAAGCTTGGAGAAGGCTGGACAAGCAGAGTGCCTCTCTGGCACAGCCTTTACTTTCTGTCAAAGGAAAACTGATGACCAAGTAAGTGGTCCTGAGATCATTGGGAAAACTAGTTAGTTGCCTTTCCTCCTTTCTATTTTCCTTTCAGGGCTTTAAGGATTCCATTGGATATGGAAAGAAGTCAAGTTTAAGAGCAGACTAACTTAAAGTGGGAGGCAAGTGTCTTACTCCCAGGTGTGTTTGCTCTGGATTCCGGCATTTAGAAGAAAGGGCTTGGTCCTTTTTATCAGTCAAATGAGCACTGGGTCAAGACAGGTGTTCATGAGATGCCCCCTGTTTTGCTGGGGTCTAGAGATGGAGAAAGTAGAACTTCCTATCAAAGAAGACCACAGGGAGGCAGACAGTTGAGAGTAGAGGAAAAGTGAAAGGAGCCTTTCTACCGAATGCCAGGGGAACAAACATAAGGGAGCTTTGGGGGAAGACCCACCAACAAAAATCCTCTGAAAAATGTGAGCAAAGTAGGTCTTTGAAATGAAATCCATCATCAGTGAAGGGCAAGGAAGAGGAAGTTTAGTGGGGAGGAGGGCAGGAGTGTGATAAAGTGGTAGGAAACCAGCACCAATCTAGTATAATAATCACAGCAGTGAGGAGTGGATTGGGTAACATCAAAGCTTCTAGAATAAAGACCAACCCAGAGTATTGTTGTGAAGATGGTCCAATTACCCTAGAGTTAGTATTTTTAGAAGAAAGAGTTTGAATAAATAGTTGTATCAATCCATATGCATTTTTTTCTTGCCTTAAATTAAGGACAAATGAAGCAGTTCCAAGGACTGCAAAGTGTGCAGTGGGTATCAGCCCCAACTTGAGGTTATTTATTGGCCTGTAGTCTGTCCATGTTAAGACAAAGAGAAAATGTCCATACCACTTGAACACACTTTCAAGGGTTACCTTCCCACCCTGAATGGCAGTCAAAAATTCATCCTCTCTGCACCAGTTGGACCTCATTCCATCCAAATTCTACTCCTGGTAGTAGTAGCCCCAACACAAAGCAAACCCTAGAGAAAAAGGATGCCATCACAAGCTTCCTGCATCTGTTGTTTAACTGAACAAGAAAAGAAGTGGAACTGCAGCAAACACCTCTGCATTCTCTCTGGAAAACACATGTGGCCTGTTTCTGAGTCTCCCAACGTAGACTCTATGCTGCCTGCTCCACCAGAGCCACAGTTGCAGTGCAGAGAACTGGAGAAAACCACCTTGCTTGGAAACCCTGGGAGCATTGTCTTCTTGGATAACCTGGGGACACAGACTTAGCACACACCAAGTTATTTTTGGTGGCCCCCAGGCCAAGGAAAGAGGCTGAAATAATCTACCTACTCAAGGAAAGAGTGATCCAAATAATCATCTATATTTTAAACAAAAAGGGGCATTCTATTTTGTTATACAAATGCAAATAATGAGCTTTTTAATGTGAACTACATCAGTTTATACCCCCATTATCCCAAAGTTTCGGTGTTCAACTAAGTAATGACAGCTAGAGAGATACTTAAAACTTCCTGCTCCCTTCGTTAATTTATCATAGGAAACTAACCTAGTAAAATATCCCTGACTATGACATAAGATTTACTGATGACATTAATCCATGAATCCAGCTGAATTCCAGCTCTGCGTTTCCCACCTCATATTAAACATGATGACAGATGTACCAGCAGAGGTTACTGGAGACCCTTTCCCAGACGTTGTCTTGCAGAGAGATAAAGTTCTGTAATTAAGCTGCTGTTCACCAATGTGGAAATAACACAGTGTATTGGAAAACAGTAATTAACTAAACTATCATCTATGTAATAGCCAGGCACGCGTGGGACTCGTTAGAACTGACTTTGTTTGGTATCCAGTGGCTTCTACTTTAAGTTGGGCAGGAACAAAATGTATTGAGGAACTTCCCATCTGGGATGCTTGTAGGAGGTGTCCTTGAGATCAACCAAGTGGTAAATGAGACACAACAGCTGGGAGAAACACTATCAACATAATCTTCTTAAGTGTTCCTCCGAAGACGTTCCTGACCCCGAAGAGCTGGGCTGGGAGTCTGAGATTAATGGTTGTGTAAGTGCAAAGAAGCTGAATGTTAGTTAAGTCAATGAAGTGGTTTCAGGGGATGCTAGGCAGTTTTTCAGAGCTTGATGAGAAAAACTTCTGATGGGCTCAACTGCAGGCTTAGTAGGGGAGGGCAATGAGAGGAGGAAGCCAGTGATCGCAACAGGTGTACATGGGGTGAGCCAAGGCCAGGGGTGAACGGTCTCGCTCAAGATCACACAACTCCATAGTAAGTGGAGTGCCAGAATCAGAGCCAATGTCTGCCCAGCTCCCAAACCTGGGCTGCGTGTTCCCAATCTCCCCTTGGCAGGATGGTGTAGGCCAGTGTTTGCACACTTGCCAGGACATCAAAGCACATGTGAAGCTTCTAGAAATTACAGTTGTCCAGATCTGCCTAATACAACCCTTTGGAGAATGGATCCCAAGCATCTGTACTTTGAAAAAGCCCCAGGATTAATGACCCCTGATGTGCAGCAAGAATTGAAAGCCATTGATTCCACTGCAATGATTTACACAACAATTTAACATTAATAACGTTTTCTTTATAGGTGCCCAGACTGGTTCATTCCTTCGATAAATACTTTTGAGCTCCTACTACCACATGAGCTAATGTTCTTGGTAAAGCATCCATCTTGGCCCCTGGCACATGGAAGGTGCTCAATACTTCAGTTATATTCATCATCCCTTAACAAGAGACCCCACTGTTCCAGAGCCTGGGCAAAGTGATGGGAATGCAGAGGTGGGAAGCGCCAGCAAACCTGAAGCAGAGGCAGGCAGGTACAGCATTAGTGGCAATTTGGAATCACCCCTGGCATGAAGGCATGCCATGGAGGTAGGCAGGGGAGGTTTTATGAAGGGAGTCATACCTGAGCTGCTTGTGAGATATATATGGTGCATGACAAGTGTCAATGCCTTCTTCCTGGAAGGCCCTGGGCTAAGTGCACGAGTTTCCTCTCATGCTGAGTGGTCTGATATCAACAGCGTAGCCTCTTGAGCCAGACTTAGTTTTCAGAAGAGAGAAACTGGGGTTCAGTTTCCCTCTGGCATAGGGAAGAATCCTCAGTTGCACTCTTGTCTCCAAAACCTCTGAAAAAGGCTAAGAGAAAACTCCTGCTCCTGTGCACACCTGATGGGAGGCCCAGTGACGGACATTTCCCTCATATTCCAGTTCTGCCTGGACCACTTCTGAGTCCCATTTTCCCAGGGGTGAGGAGGCCTCCCTCAAATGTTGAAGAGACTCGAAGAGAGTTAAAAAAGTAACATGCCATTTTCTTGGCACAGGGAAGGTGCACTAAAGATGTGACCGGTCATCCCTACATCCCTTCCTGCACAACACAAGGTCCTTTAAGGGAGTAGCCCCTTGGCCACAATTCACCAAGCACATCCCATAGGACACGTGCTGCATAAGGCACTTCGCATACCTTCCCTCTTTGAACCCCAGGGCTACATTGTGAGTTAAGCATAAATGAAGAGAGGAAAGGAACCAGAGAGAAAAATCTCTACATGGAGTTTAAAAAGTATCAGAGGTGTGTAGAGTCAAAGAAAGGTCCCAGGATCAAGTCTCCCACAAAGAGCAAGCAGGCATGCAGACAGAGGTCAGCCCACTGGCCACATGGAGGGGCTCGGCTGCTCCTCTGCCGCAGCTGCCTGGCCACTGTGGTCTCTGTCAGTTCCTGCCTGCAGTGGATGCAGGGACCGGGGAGGGCAGGCAAGGCAGGAGGCAACAAGAACTCCAAGCTTCCAGCCAGTGATGGATGATTCATCCCTCAGTCCTGATGTCATGTCCCATTTGTGCAGTTCTCATCTTTATTTCATGAATATTTTATTCTGAGAGCAATGATTCCACTTCCCCCATAAATCTAGCAGGTGGCTCTTAACTGCATCTGCAGAGCTTGGTGTGCTCACCTGCATTGGGTAACTATGTAATCATCTGATTCCTTAGAAAAAATATGAGCTCGAAGCCACATGAGTATTAAGGGGTTGAATGCACATTACTACTCTTCCTCAAGCAGGTGTCTAAACTCTGAAGACATCTGTACAGGCCATTAAATATGACTAGGACTCCACCCAAACACAGGTTGCTGGCTCTTAATAAATATGGCCAATGCCCCAAAATAAAGCATTCTAAGATGAACCAGATGCTCTCACCCAATTGCAAATTCTGCTCCATAAAACACAGCCAACCAGTAACACAAAGGTCTGGATTAAATACCCTCATTATTTGTTGAAGGTTTCAAAGGTATGCTTCTAAAATCCTGTTGTTTCTATTGCTTTCCTGGTGTAATGACTTTGTCTATCCCCATGCTGTTCGCCACGCCTGAAAGGCAACTTAGTCTCATCCTAGGCTCTAGGATTTGTACAAGTCCTTCAGCACTTAGCTCAAACAACCCAACCCTCAAAAACTCATTACTAACCTGCACCCTACCCTTGATGATCCCACCATGCCCAGGCTGGCTGCATGTCCCTCAACACTTGGCGGAACCTGCTGCTCAGTTCAGGGTGGCCCTGATCAGCAGGATGGAGGGTGGCCCTCTGTCCAACCTGCCCATGTGGAGGTGAGTCCCTGAGGACAGGACCCGTGTTCCTAAGGGCACACATATTAAAGGAGGAAGAAGAAGGAGGGAGAAACTTCATTTGACAAACAAAAACCCTTAAAAACAGGAAAAGGATGGAATAGTTCCCTTTTTTTTCTCCATGCAGCACCCAAAGGAGCTGAAGGAAAGGCAGGTATTGTGCTTTTCCAACCTGCCTCTTCGTTGGCTCTCCTTCCTATCTGGAGGCAGGTCGGCAGTGGCCTGGACAGGAAGTTGCATGTTTTGTAGGCAGGACTGATATACTTTTTCCTCACTCTTGTGCCTGAGATCTCAGGCATATGTAGAGGCCAGAATGGAAGACCAGGTGCTTTCTGGCCAAGAGGGAGCTGCTCTTCATTCTAGGTCACCCCTTGTCTCCTAGTCTTTCTGTCTCCCTCTCTTTTCACCTCTGCCTTTGATGTCTCTCTAGTCCCTCTCTCTCTCTCTCTCTCTCTCTCCTACACACATACTCACACACTCACATCCTGACAGTTCATTCTGGACTGTCTAGGCCGGGCCTATCACTAAACACTTAGCTGGGGGACACAGCTGAAAGCAGACAAGTACTTCCAATAGAGGAAGGATGGCATCTCCCTGAACCTGGCTCATAAAGAACATTCTGGAGGGCTGAGCCTGAGTCTCTTTCCCCTGTGTCCCTAGTCCACCACACCACCTCAGGATAGTACCTCCACGACAGTGCAATGATCACCCACCTAGAAAGTCTCTCTGGCTCCCCTGACCCAAGGGAAATCTGCACAAAGGAAAATGGGCTGGTGGCTTAGGTTTTAAAAAAAACATGGAGTGTGGGTACAACGTGAGCTGGTCCTCCCTGGCCCAACTGGGAGTGTTTCCAAGAGCACACCACCCAGCGGTCCATTTCTGTGCTTGCAGACCTGGGTGGGGAGAGTGTCTCCTCACCTGTAGCCTGGCCAGGGCTCTGTAACAGACTGACGTCTGGCGCATGGCCAACCAGTCTCTCCAGGTGGCAAAGATGGTGGCCCTGCCTCTGCTGCCTCTTTGGATTTGGCGCTGGTTACTTTACTGCCTCTTGTTTGAAATTTATACCTGTTTGTCTTCATGTAAACTATAAGTGGAGCTGTGATTCTAGAAGTAGCCGAGGTGCATATGGCCTGCAGTGACAGCCCTGTGATGGAGAGGCTGGGCTTGTGCTACAATGACCGTGTATAGTTTCTGACGGCGGAGCGTCATTACAAACCACACTCCTCGCCACCTTCCCTTAGAAGAGTTGTCTCCAGGGGACCTTAATGAAGGCTTCATATTTTTAAAAAATGAGCCTAGAGAAGAGCAAAAACCCAATGAGAAAGAAGTGTGAAGGGCAGAACCAGCTTGTGGTTGATGCATACAGGAAGGAAAGTGTGCCTAGAACCTGAGTCTGGACAGACTCACAATGTTGCCTGTGCAGGGTGTGCCTGGTAGAAAGAGGGTATGGCTAGGTCTTCCAAGGAGGAGCCAGAGAGGAAGGAAGGGACAATGGGAGGGCAGGGGCTGGTTCCCCCCACATGCTGGGGGCACAGGTCCTGTGGGCCTTGGTGAGAAGCCAAAGAGAAGCAGGAGGGAATGAGGTCTCCTCTCTTACCCTACAGTGGGTCCCTCCAGGTGAAGGAGGAGGCACATGGGTAGGGCAGAGTGGGGAAGGGCTCTCTGGTGCTGCTCATGCTATACCCACTCTACAGATAAAACCAGGACTTGAGTGGCCATGGCTGATGCCTTGATACTTTGTTCAAGCATGAAAACATCCCCTACATTTTTTTCTTTGACTTTAAAATCAAAATAAAATGATGACACCATCCCCCAATATAAAAGACTGCTGCCTCCAGACAAGTGACTCAGGAAAATACTAATGGGAAGAAAACCACCTGGCAAGTAACCCAGTGGCCTCTAGACTGCAGGAAGGAGAAGCAGGACCCAGGGAACAGACCTCTTTGGGGGTCTCCTGGTGGCACCGGTTGCTGTTCCACCACAACTCTAGGGCAGCCACCAGGCAGGCGAGGAGGAGGCCAACAGCCAGGATGCAGAAGACACCGGCGAAGCTGTGCAGCTTGAGGGACTTGCCGTCAGCCTGGGCACTGGCATGGCT
Organism: Macrotus californicus; assembly: GCA_007922815.1. Lineage (NCBI taxonomy): Eukaryota > Metazoa > Chordata > Mammalia > Chiroptera > Phyllostomidae > Macrotus > Macrotus californicus. The sequence continues at coordinate 22,241 of VMDR010004009.1, read as the reverse complement.
GATAAGGTCGCAACGGCCTGTGTGCGGCCACCACTTCTGCTTAAGCACATCCAGGTCCCCAGTGTCTTGCAGCTCCAGGATTCTGCAAGACATAATCCACATGAGCCATGGGGGTCTCAGCCGCTTCCCCACCACAGTGGCCTCAGCACAGACAGTGCTGAACCATCAGAGCAGCTCTCGGCTTTCCTCCCCGCCCAATCCACTCTCTGCTCCGCAGGCAGAGTGCTTTTTCCAAAATCATGTCAGGTTTCGTCACTCTCCTCCTCAAAAGCCTCTCTGCCCTCTCCCACCCTGTCCCCCTGGCCAGGGATAAAGTCCAACAGCAAAACACATACAGACCCTTCACATGGGATCGTGGGGCACTCTCAGAGGATGAAATCAGGAAATATAAAAATGGATGAGACACACACTCAGGCTGTGGACTTAGGATGTTCACACTTACAAAATGCTTTCTCTCAAACTTCAATACCTGTATCCTAAGTCTCTCCCACTAGGATTCACTAAATCATTCATTCATTTATTCCATTTAAGGAGCATCTTCATCGTACCAAGTGTGATGTTCAACACCACTGTGCTTATGGTCTAAAGACATACACAAACATGAAAACAATCAGACCATCAATGTAGAGACAGAGCTGTGACCACACAATGACATGAAGGTGAAGTGCTAGGAAATAGCACTGGGATGATGGCCTAAACTGGAGGCTTAGGGAAAACCTCATCAAGGAGGTGACAGGAAAGTGTTAAGAAGTATTCTAAGTGCTTAACAAATCATATCCAATCCTCATGTCAACTCTTTGAGATGGTTACTTCCATTTTCCCATTTCTACAGAGAAGGAAATTGAGGCACAGAGAGGTGAAATACCTTGCCAAAGTCCCTTTATGATTGGTAGCAGGGTTAGCATAAAGTGAGGAGAAGGAAGAACCTTCTGGAGACTAGAAAAACGCTTGAAATGAGGTAAATGTTCCGCACGTCTGAGAGGCTGAAATGTGGCCAGTGAGACTGATGAGGGGTGTGGCGCATGAGGAGAATGGAGATGAAGATGAGGAAGCAGGTGGAACCGAGACAGAGCACAGCTCTGAGAGAGTCGGGGGAAGTTTGGATTGTATCCTGCGTGCAAATGTGTGGCAATACCCACTGTTCCTGTACTCCCCAAGTAGGTGACTAGGTGACTAGGTGGCAGTTTTCCTTTGTTGTGCTATTTTAAGAGCTCCCTCTATAATCCAGGGGTCTGAACAGCAAGCTAGTGGTGGCTGGTAGTCCCCAGGCTCCTCACACTCAAGCTTTTCCATTTGGGGAGGGGGATCTTGAAGCCCAATCTATGGCAATATATTCAGCTGACAACATTCTCTAGACCTCTCTCACCCCTCTGTGTTTATACAGTTTGAGAGTGGTGGTTCTTTATAACCAAGAGAAACTCATTGTCAGCTCCCCAGTTGAGCAGCCTCTGCCCTGGATCTGCATTGCATGCAGCTGTGACACAGGCTGCAGCTGAGTTCAATGCCCATGCATGGGCTGTTACTAGTGGACAGGGAAGGTAACAGCCTGAGAGGGTTCCCTGACCTGTCAGCATCATGGGTGCAGCATAGCATATCCTCTCACTGGCTGGAATTAGCCCAACTCAGTGCACAGAGTAGGCTTTGGAAGCTCCAGATCTCAGCTGGCTGTCCTCAGATAAGTGACTTGTCCTGTTAATCTCAGCATCCTCATCTTTGCAACAAAGACCCTGGATTCCCAATAAGTGAGTAGATCCTTCGGGACAGGGGCTGTGTGTTACTTTCCATAATTTCCCCTAACCAAGCACAATGGCCAGCGCAACTTGGGCCATCCATTGGATGTCTGTTGCATCAATAATTGTGTGAATTTATTAACTGAATATTAAAAGTAAACCTAAACTACAATGGCCATGGTGAGATAATGAGATAAAGTCCATTAAGTGCCCAGGGTACAGATCGGCACAAAAGATTTAGAGTATGGCTCTGCATGTAGAAGCTTGGTCCTTGAGATAAACACACGGTTTACATGCTGTATTTGTGTGGCATGGGATCATGCTTGGTATGCAGCTGAGGCCAGAGATCTCTCACATGGAACCTCCTTTGATTAACTGGGCAGCTGCAGTGTCCCACTACCTCTGTGGCTGAGGATGTGTTAGGGATGCTGCATGTCTATATGTCCACTGGTCCATGCTGGCCAGCCATTCATGAAGTCTCTGTTGGTAGATATGAGTAGGCTGGGCCTCTGAGCTGTTATGGAAACCCCGGGCTGGATAAGCAGGACATCGGGGCCTCTGAGAAGACTTTGGGCTGAAGTACAGGCTCACCATGGAGAATCAGCTAAGCTTCATGTTCATTGGCACAGATTGTGCTCTGATGGAAATCAGCTCATACCCAGACTCTGACATTGTACTAGCCACATTACCAAACTCACCACTTGAGCTCTCTCATCACTAACATCTGAGATCACAATAAATGCACCTACCTCACACTATTATTGTGACAAAATGAAAAGATGGAACACATGCCTACTGCTCAGCTAAAGATCATAAAAGCTGGTTAATAGTTGTGGTCTAGTAGCCATATTGACCAGCAGTCCTATTGGCCCAGTATTGATGTGAACTGCCTTTTACTGAGAACATAGTGGGAACTCATGAATTCACATTGTTTTAATCCTCCTAAGAGCCTGCAAAGTAATTCTTACTGTGTCTGTTTTACCTATTGAAGACCCAAGGCTCAGAATATAGATGACTTGTCCACAGTTGCAGTTAGAACATGGCAAAGCTCGTCTTCAGAGCTGGGTCATGCTGACCTGAGAGGCCATGATCTTTCCAGAACATCAGGTGATAGTGCAGCCAGCCTGCTCTCTGAGAGTCATGTTCTGGCATAGGGGATGATGAGACTGGCCAGAGCACACTGTGGGGCCAGATTCCACTCTCCCGCTCACTGACTGCAGCGTCAGGCAGGCTGCTTCATTTTGCTGATGTGTTGTCTGTTCTTTTGGCTCCTTATAATGGTATGTATTTTTTATGCCCAATATTATTCCAGGACAATTTTTAGGCATTTATATGAAAACATCAAGTAAAATAAAAACCAAACATATCAAAAAGAAAATTTAAATATGTAAGCAACAGAGGGAAGCTAAAACAAGTCACAGGCACAGAATGACTCCTAGAATGAGGCTAAACTAACGCACACCATAATAATCTATACTGCTCATGAGGGAGCCAGAGTGATAATAGCCACTTCCTGAAGCCAGTTATTCTACTTTCCAGACAGATATAATTGTAGGTGCTTTCCTTCAATCAATAGGTGTGGAGCCTGCTACACAATAGGTGCTCTATAAATGGGTATTAAGTTGCTAAACATTTATTGAATGCCCACTCTGCATGCCATGGTCCATAAATGGGCTATAGCTCTTAACCCCCACCATACACATAAGTTGTAGCCTACAGACCCTGTCCTTTGCCAAAGCAAGGAACCACAGGCAAATTCAGAGAAACAGCTTAGTTCCCAGGACTAAGGGAAAGAAAATAACAGCAGTTCCAGACAAGACTGGGATCTGTTATTTACACAAGACTCTTTTTCTGTTCATGGCATAGAGCATTGATTTCTGGACCTGCAGCCTTGTTCCTCTCAGGCATGCCCCAGCTGGAGACAGCTCAGAGTTCTGCGTGCACCAAACAACAGAGCCTCTTAAAGAGCCATTGGCAGCAGTCATTTGACAACCTGAGATCTGAGCATCCCCCCAAGTAGGCACCCATGTGCCCAGGCCAGAGAGGGCGGTGCTTCCAGCCCAGAGGGACTTCAATATAGAGACAGGTGACATAATTGAGGAGGCCAGCATAATCCACTGGTGACATTTACCTATAGTCACAGAACACATGGTCTTCTGATTCAAGCAAAGAGTAATACATCACTTCTTGTCAGAATAACAAGGAAACTGAGGTAGCCACTTTTGTTTATGATGACCCCTGGGGTCGGGGGAGCAGCCCACAAGTTCTCTATTGGGAGAAATTTTTAATAGAGCCTCGCTGTCAGCAAGTGGAGAGAAATGCACAGGCCTATTCCTGGGCAAGTCTGCTTCTCTGGGACCCCACACTCTCACACTGGTCCTGGTCCATTGCCCTCTGGAGGCACACAAAGGACATCAAATTCCTTCTGCATCCAGCAAGTCTTAGATATTGGGGGTGAGCAGCCACCCTCTCCCCACTCATCTCTTCTAGGTTGAGTATCCCCAGGTCCCCCTCTAACATTGTTTGAAACCCCCACTACCCTGACTCCATTGAACAATCCAGCTAAGAGTCAAGCTCTCTCCTTTCTCTGTGCATCAACATTCACTTCAGCAGACTTTCAGGAGATCTCTGAGCAGGGTGAGCACACAGGGACTCCGTGCTTCCCTCCCTGGGGACCCTTGTGCTTCTGTGAGCTCTCTCCTAGGGTACATTAGCTACCTGCTGCTGCTGCTGCTGCTGCATTGCTCCCAAGCTCCCTGACCATCTGCTCCAGAGAGGTGCCCACAGGTTGATGGTCTGTGGAATGCCCTGAGCCTCCTGTCTCAGAACACAGGCTGAGGTAAACCTCAAGAACAGTAGTGTGTTATGCATCTGGAGAGAAGCCATTCTCTCATCAATTACCTTTAATCTGAGCAATTGATAAATCACTACTCCTTCTTCTCTCTTGTCATCTCTCTCTGCTCCAGGGAGCAAAGGGAGGCACAGAATGTACACTTGATTAAAATCCAGAGAAAACACAAAAGCCTCATTTAACTTAATTAGTTCTATCCCTTTTCCCAGTTTTGCAAATGAGCCTCTGAATGGATGAGTCGGAGGCCCTCCTTCTTGGCCTTCCCCTGATGGGGCTTAGGCTCAAGTGCTCATGATAAGATGCCAGTCAAAACCTAGGAGGTAGGAAATGGAAGGTGGTAGACTGGACAGCAACATGGGCACAGCACTGGGGCTCAGCAGACTCCCATTCTCCTTCCAACTCTGACAGCAGCTGGCCGAGTGACCCCAGGTTAAACTGATGATCTCTGATGATCTCTAATGATCTCTAATGACACCTGCCCCTCCAAAAAGGTGATCCTCAGTGCTGGAATGTGAGCATTAATCAGGCAACTGGAGTTTATTCCTAAGCCTGATCAACCTCTGGGCCTTTTCACTTGGACACCTCTGCCACATTTTGGGTTTTGGTGGACCACAGCAGAGCCTGCCCTTATGGACATTTCTCTAGGCTCTATCGTTCTTCCCTCTTCACCTACCAGGATGTCACCTCACATGGCTTAGATATCCCTAGGAATTAGAGCTCCTGTTATCAGGCTGCTTCCTGGCAAACGGCCACTGAGCTTACCCATACTCTTCATTTCTACCCTCTCTGCTAAGGCCAGGTCACCTATTCAAGGACCAAAGTAAACAACTGTGGCAGGAAACAGGGGTGATTGATGACAGAATATTTTACTCAAGGGGGCTGACCATGTGTCCAGACAGAGCCTTTAGAAACTTGATCATGCCCCAGGGAAGAGAGAAGATCAGGGTCAAGGGATGTATTCACACCAGCAAATAACATGGGAAGCTAAATATAAGCCAATGCAAGCCAGGTGCACTGTATTCATTTCTGGTGGAGGGTATCCATGTACATTGTCTTAGGCTGAATACTCCTACCTATACAGCCCTCCCCACTTCCCCCAACACACCTACCATTTGCTAGTAATAATTACCAGGAAGCCGATCGGGGGAGGACCAGGATGAGGCATGTAACGAGGGCCAGGCCCGTCTCTGCCCCAGCAGAAAGCATCTACCCCCTAGTCTATGTACAGATAACTATGGAGTCCATCTGCTTCTCTGACCTCACTTTTTTTCAAGTCTCCACATTGACTCTTCCTACTTTGCATTTATCTTAAGAAGTAGATAAGGGTGGAAAAAAGGGACTAGTTAAAGAACATATATGGATGACCCATGGACATGGAAACAGTGTGGGAATTGACTGTGGAAGTGGGGGGTGGGATAGGCAGAGGAGAACAAAGGGGGAAATTTGGGACAACTGTAATAGAATAACAATAAAAAAATCTTAAAAATAAGTAATTACTAGGCCCTTGCCAGATTCAATTAATTATTCATTAGTTTTAAATTACTGGGACTATCTAGTTAACTCCTTCTCATCCTCAGGCTACAGGTATCATTTCCTCTGAGAAGCCCTCCCTGCTCTTCTGGGTCTGATCAGATACCCTCCTGCATCCCCAGAATATCCTCTCTGTCACACTTACTGCCCTGTGCGGACATCGCCTCCTGACATCACAGTTTCCAGCGAGACCATGCATCTTCATGGGAAGGGATCATATACTTCCTGCTGTGTAGCCCAGGACCTGGCACAGAGCTAGCGGGGATGAGAGGAGGATCGAGCACTGGTACACAGTCAGTGCTGAGAAAAAGGTGATGAATGAGCAAGTCTGCACTGGCTCTCATCTCCTAAGAGGAGGTCATCCGCCCACCCCAGCAGAGGGGACTACCAGAGGTGCATTGATGACTGTGCCTACCTCTGGGAGAAGAGGTCCCTGTAGGGGCTGCCGTGCTGCAGGGCAATCCCGTAGCCCTTGCTGCTGACACTGTTGCTGATGACGGTCACAGAGCAGTCGTCGTCAGTCAGGGCCGCATACTCCACCACAGCCACATCCCATAGAAAGGCATAGTTTCCCTTCTTTGCCTGAAAGATCAAAGTTATCATGCAATCAGACAGGCCTGGCCTGCTGTATTAGTTTCAAGCAGTGAGGCATCTCTATGGTGGGATTTTGAGGGACCCTCCTAAATAGTTCCTCCTGCTCACCAGCCAGCACCACAAACTCTCCTCCAATTTTGGTGGATATCATTGACTGAGGTTAGACAGAAATGCACGGGATACTGCCTCTAGCAGGCTCAACGCAGCACACCTCACAGTGGCATGGACCTGTTTCTCAGAGTTGCAGGCTCACCTTGGAGACGACAAAAAGTCTGACCCCAGGGAACTGAGATTTTTCCAACCAGAGATATAGAGGGAGCATAATAGTATCCATTTAATATTGCTGCACAAACCTGGACTGGGCCCTGCTTAGGGTGAACATGGGAGGTAGCCGCAGGTTCAGCGACCCAAAGTGACTGTGACTAAATATCTAAATCAGGGCCTTAGTATGCAAGGGGAAGACCCTTTAAGGACCCGGTCCTGATATTATGGTGCCAGGCTGGGTTTCTGCCATGTGCCTTTCACTGCTCACACAAGAGTATGCACATACAAAGGAACATAGAGGAAAGAATAAACAAATGGGACCTCATCAAAATAAAAAGCTTCTGCATGGCTGAAGAAAACAGGATTAAAATGAAAAGAGAACCAACCGTATGGGAAAACATATTTGCCAATGATGACTCGGACAAGGGTTTGATCTCCAAAATATATAAAGAACTCATACGACTCCACTCCAGGAAGACAAACAACCCAGTTAAAACATGGGCAAAGGCCTTGAACAGACACTTCTCCAAGGAGGACAGACAGAGGGTCCAGAGACATATGAAAAGATGCTCAGCATCACTGGCCATCAGAAAGATGCAAATTAAAATCATCATGAGATACCACTTCACACTGGTCGAATGGCCATCATAAACAAATCAACAGACAAGTGTTGGAGAGGATGTGGAGAAAAGGGCACCCTAGTGCACTACTGGTGGAAATGCAGACTGGTACAGCCACTGTGGAAAACAGTATAGAATTTCCTCAGAAAACTAAAAATAAAACTGCCTTTTGACCCAGCAATTCCACTGCTGGGATTATACCCTAAGAGCCCTGAAACACCAATCCAAAAGAACCTATGCACTCCAATGTTCAGAGCAGCACAATTTACAATAGCCAAGTGCTGGAAGCAACCTAAGTGCCCATCAGTAAATGAGTGGATCAAAAAACTATGGTACATTTACACAATGGAATTCTATGCAGCAGAGAGAAAAAGGAGCTCCTACCCTTTGCTATAGCATGGATGGAACTGGAGAGCGTTATGCTAAGTGAAGTAAGCCAAGCAGTGAGGGACAAATACCGTATGATCTCACCTTTAACTGGAACATAATCAACAAAAGAGAAAAGCAAGCAAAATATAACCAGAGACATTGAAATTAAGAATGATCTGATAGTAACTAGAGGGGAGGTGGGAGGGGATAATAGGAAAGGAGGAGAGGATTTCAGGAACAACTGTACAGGACACATGGACAAAGCCAAAAGGGGGAGATGGGTTTGGCTGGGGTGGAGGGAAAATGCAGACAACTGTAATTGAACAACAATAAAATATTTTTTAAAAGAGTATGCACACACATACACACATGCACAACACATATGCACACATACCTGCATGCATGCACTTATGTATAGACATGCACACATATATGTATGTATGTGCACACATACACAGGACCAAGTTTTTGGTGTCACTGCTTCTGTGTCAATGCAATAGTTGCAGATTATCCCGTTAGGAATTTGCCTGCAACCACAGCTGAAGTCCCACTCCAGCACAACCATCCATAGCAGGCGCTCAATTCTATCCTGAGCCATTTTGTCTGGAGTTTGGGCACTCAGGAAAAAATGTGAGCTGCTTTGCATTTTGGAAGGAGATGCAAATCAGAAATTGTCACTTGGCCAGCTTAAAATTCTTAATGCAGCAAAGCTTTTGGTTTTATCTCTATATTGAGCATATACCTCTTTACCTTTTCCTTCCCTCCCACCACAGCTCCCACGGATGCTAGAGGACCTAAGTCTGGGGTTGGTGTCTGGGCTGAAACATCTCAGGCAACAAAAAGCCATGCTGGCAAGCCACCAGCTTCATGGTGTTGTCAAGGGTGTGTTCCTGTCTCCTTTCTTCATTCAGTTGAGTCTTTATGTCCACTGTGACTTTCCAAAGTAGTACCATAACTGCTTACATGAAGCTAGTCAAGAGTTGACTTGCTTTGGTACCCAAACTGCCAATTGGCCAAAATAGCTCATTTTCTCATCACAAGTTTTCCATCAGAAGGATTTGTGAGCAGAATGTGGCATTCCTGGAACAGGCTGCTCCTGGCCATTCATGCAATTTTGCCCAGTGACACACCTGTGCCACCCATTGACTTTCACCTCAGGAAGTAATTCAAGGATTACATCAAATTCTCATTCCTGGCCATCCCAATTTCAGAAGTCCCTAAAGGACTTTGACCCAGGTTGCAAAATTACACTCATTTCTCTCCCTCCACATGGGAAGATAACAGCCTTTGGAATTTTTTTCCTGCTCAAAAACAAGTTTTCTCATGAAAAGATACACATTTTCCACCTCTTAGTAACCAAGCTTCTCAGCAAAATGTTGACTTATGACCTAGTATTTGGCTTTAGTCTGACTTTGGAGCATTTTACATCCATGCTCACAATTCAACATGACAATCAGGCATTGTTATTTGTACGATTTCAAAAGGGCATGTCATGCTGAAGGAAGAATTAAGATCAGGTTTGCTTCTACCTTTCAAGTGATGTTCCACAAAGGAAAAAGAAATAAGCTGGACCAGATCAAGTGGAAACTGACTCTGACAAAAGCCTGGCATGGTCATTCTGATGGGGCACTTGGATTTCTTCAAGCCTCAAGCATTTATGGCTCCAGTTTGGGCTGACAGGTGAGCACAGTTGCATGAAGGAAGTTGCATTTATAGTCCTGTCGGCATAAGCTGAGAAGGCAGAAAACATATGGCATGGATACTGGCAATGTCTCAGTGGCAAATCCCTGCCAACCAGGAATGCAGCCAGAAGAGAGGGGAAGGTATTGTAGAAGTTCTCTTACTGAAATGCTGATTGACCCCAGACCCTCACTCTCCTCATTTGTAAACAGGGACTAGATTTACCATTATATTTCTTATGTCTGCTTCAAGAAGCACAGGGCTGATACCTAATCTACCTGACAATGCCAGAACAGGGAGGACCCTGAGGGGCTGATGTGCCACACCTGGTATGTGAGCCAAATCAGAAGCTCCAGCTCCAGTGGGGCTCTACTCTCTCCATCCCAACCTCCCTTCCTCACTTCCTCAGTATCCCAGAGCTTCCTAGGTCCTCCTCACTCAGCTTCAGGCTGAATAACATGCACGACCAACACCCTCCCTGGAGTTCTCAAGTTCACCAGTTTCAAGTAAGACTTTCTGGACCTTGCAGAGTCTCCCTGATCTTCTTGGTGTGTCACAGACCCTATGTGAGACAGAAGGCTTCTTAGATCTGACCGTGTTCTCAGCAGCATTTCAGACTCCAGCTCTAAGAACTCCAAATCCTCCACCCATCATGACTCTACTGCAGAGACCTTCTTCTTTCCCCATGAAAAATGAGCTCTACACTCCCCCCCAATTCTAAAATGCACTTCTTCCTTGTAGGACTAGAAGAACTGGTTTTCCATGTGGCCCCTTATAATTATGTACCCACCTTCTTACTCTGTGATGCTTATCCACAAGCTTCTTTGTATGTCAAACACCTGCCTCCAAGAGAGCCAAGAATTTCCTCTTGCTCCTCTCCTCTCACAAGCTCATCCTCTTCCTTTCTTGAGTTTGAGTATTTCCCCCATTTTGTTCTGAGGTCCAGCTCCCTCTTTCATGGGCTCAACCTCTGATCTATTATCTACTTCCACTGGGAAGGCATTTCATTTCTACCCCTGTTCCTCCAATCTCCATCCCCACAACTCCATGCCAGAGACCTCTCCCACTTGGAGACATTGTCCTTTCCTATTTATATTAACTACTCCTTTCTGTTGAGGACTTTTCCCAGTCACTTGGGAGGACAGAGTATCGGCAGGAATTTAGTCTCTTCTCTACTGCATTCCACTTGGTATTCCTCACAGAGGGAGAAGCATGAACCCAAACACCTTCCTGCAGGAGCTGGGAGTCCCTTGGCCAAGTGGCACAACAGATCATTAGAGCTGGCTGTTTTGCCACTTCCTGTTCGTACCAACTTGTTCTTCTTTGTGTCTCCCAGTCCTGTTGTTCCCCACTTCCCAGGTGGCTATAGAGAGTGAATTAAAGAAGGATGTTATCTTAGAAGAGGTATGATAGATGGTGAGCTATTTACAAATAGTTTGTTAACATTTATTTTGTAATGCCTAAAAGATAAAAGTGATATAGATTTGTGTTCTGCATTAAAACAAAAAATACTGTATTCACTTCTTTAATGGGTTAAATTACCTTTATCTGGCTCGCTCATTTACAATATTAAGTGTATTCTGAAATTCTAATCACTGACTTAGCATGCATCAATGCCATGGAGTGTGCCTGTTGGAAAAAGTAAGGCTGGAGACAAGACCAGCGGATTCAGCTTAGCCTCCTCTGAGCCTTTGGCTCTATACAAAGCCCAGGTGGGCAAGGCAACCCAGAGAGTCCTTTAGGGCTAGCTCTGTGGTCCTGGGACTAGGGCCCAAGATTCCTCTGGGAACCATGGAAAGCATTTGCAGACCATCTAAGAAAGTAGAGAGATGAAAGCTAATATCACCTAGAAATGTAAGTTACCATTTCCACATTTTTAAATTATTAATATCCAGTGTTAGTGAGGTTTTGATAAAATTGGCATGATTCTTCATGGCTATAGCCATCACAGGAAGCCATAATCCTAAGGAAAGTAATGCATCAATACATAACAAACATTTAAGACTACTCACATTCTTTACCCTATCAAATTGGGGACTTAAATGAGAAAATAAGCCAAATGCATCCATGTGTCTTAAAGATATGAAAAATATTTTAAATCTAATATTGTCTATAAAATAAGCATGGGACCAGTTTAAATATTTAATTTAGGGAAATAATGTAATAAATTATGGCTCACAAATGTAATAAGTTTTTATGCAACAGATAATAATTATAAAGACTAAGTAGAAACATATATGTATGGTATACAGCCATTAATATGAAAAAGAGACACTTACTGAAGAAGATACAAGAAACATTGTACGTAGGACAGTAATGTCTCAATCCCCTTCAAAGTAGGCACCTTGGAACCTCACACAGTTCTCATAATCACCATCAGCTGCCTCGTCATTTTTCCTGAATCTTGTGGATGGTCTGAAATCTCTGCTCTTTCAAAGGTGATTTTAATTTTGGGAAAAGCAACAAGTCACAGGGCACCAAATCTGGGCTGTAGGGGGTCTCAGTCACCTGAGTTATTTGACAATTTGCCAAAAAACTGCATGACACATGATACATGAGCAGGCGTGTTGTTGTCATGAAGCTGCCAATCACCAGTTGCCCATAGCTGCGGCCTTCTGAATCATCTGAATAGTTTCCATGGAGGAATGTTCAAGTGTAACATAAAATCTGATGCAGATCCATTGCTCTACTCACTCAGTCATTTTGAATGTGATGGCCACACAGTACACATGCAACAGCATCTACCACCACCATTGACTAGTACAGTGAAGTTATCATTATTCACACATGTGCATTCCAGTCCACTCTGCTTGGCTGCCAGGTTACATCAATGTCATGCAAACCATTCCCATCATATAAATGATGGCTGGACTTTTTCTAGACAGACCTCCTTTATATATATATAATATATATATTATATAATTATATATTATATAATATATATTATATAATATATTATATAATTTATATATTATATATTATATAATATATATTATATAATATATATTATATATAATTATTATATATTATATATATATATATATTAGTGGAAAACAGTGGGATGTGTTCACTATCATTAATGTTCTGTATACTTGTGAAATATAATATGTTCAAAGATAGACAAGATTGTTACAGAACCGAATGGGATTAGTGATAAGTCTTAAAGCAAATTGATTAAACTGTCTTCTTTAACCTTGTTACACAATCTATGTTACCACACACTACATAGGCACCAAAGCTGATCTTCATCTCCTGGTGAGCCCTTGGCTCCTGGAGGTGCCCTTGCCTATCTATGGAACACAAAAGCCTGGCAGAGCACTCCCATTTTCCAGGGCACTGGCTCCCTGACACCACCTGAACACAGGAAAGTATGCTTTACATGCCTGACCTGCATCTAAATATTTTGCTTCATTTCACTCTCCCCTTTCCCTTAAAAAAAAAAAAAAGAAAGAAGAATACAAGAAAACAAAAGGTACTTGGTTCACACACACACACACACACACACACACACACAAAAACAGATATGAGGACTTTAGACAAAAGAGAAAAGAATAGTTTTGACATTAGAGAAAGTCAAGGGCATCTGGGCATCCATCCCCAGGATGTCAGGACAGAAGCAGGTAGACAGGTCACCCCTGGCTAATCTCCCAGAAAGTGTTTTGGGAAACAGGACCCAAGCCCTTCCCTGAAGTCCATGCCATCCCCAGTCTACCCACACACTAGGGTGCTACAAATGGAAAGGGACTGAGACCATGAGGATGTCTGGCCCCAGTGCTTGGAGCATCCTCCCTAACATTAGGGGAACACAATCAGCCTGTATTACTGGCTGGAGGAAGACTGAGCATCATAAACCCAGCCACGAGTGAGATGGATATTGTATGACTCACTCTGCTGCTCCACATTGGTAATAAAATGAGATTGCATGGCCTTTCATTGCACAGCTGATTCTGTCCTGCTCAGAACTCACTTGGAGCACAAACTTTCAGAGACAACCTCCTTCAAGGCAAGAACTTCGTTATGTTCATGTACTCCATCCTAAATGCTTTTGGAAGGAGTAAGCAACCATATTGTTCCCAAAACAAGAATGCTGGTACTGTTGACATCAAACACAAATGCTGTCAGAAAGAAGTACAGAAGGAAACCAGGTGTCTGCAATGCCAGGTACAGGGCAGGTATGCGGTGCCTGCTGGGTGCTGGGGCCTCAGGAAATCTGATTCCTTTTCCAACCACTGTACACTTCCAAAGGGCAGAATGTGAATCCCATTTTACAGATGAAGTAACTGAGACTCAGAAAACTGAAGTAATTTGTCCCAAATAAACCCAGATAGTGAGTGACAGAGCCAGGTCAACCTGAGGTCCATCTGCTTCCAAAAAAGCCTGTGCTCTCCCCTCTGCCCTACTGCAACTCATGGGGGAAAGGCAGGGAAATTGCTCCTAGTGTCCCTGTCCTCTGAGCACATCCCAGGGGAATGCTGCTGGTGACAGGACATACTAGAATGACAACGACTGCCTTTCTCCAGCTTTACAAACAAAGGTGATTCATGGAGCTGCTGAAACACCAGGCCAGGGAGGACAGGGGGGCCCGTGGCCCGTGCCATCTCTGGATGGGGTCGTCAGGATACTAGGGACTCTTGGAAACCGGATGAATCCTCCTGTGCTTTCACCATCCAGTGGCACGCCCACTGCCTCTCCTTACCCAACCTTCACGCCAACAAAGCTGGGCTTGACCCTCTTGAGAATCCCATAATTTTGCTCCTCTAGTCATATTCATGACATGGTAACACGCTGCCACATACAGCCTGCACCCTGGCTACAGTTATACCTGTACATGCACTGTGCCAAATCACAAAATAAAACAAACCCAGGTCTTCTGTGGAGAAAAGGACGATTTTACAGTCTGCTAGCAGGAGTTTGGGCTTGCATGTATTTCTGAAATGGCAATTTGATGGGGAGAATCAAATGCGTTTAAAATGTGCATATGTAGCAATTCCATCCCTAGGGATTTATCCTAAGGAATTGTTCAGTTTCTCAAAAGATGCTGGTGCAAAGATTTTCAGGGCAACACTGTTTAAACTAGCAAGAATCAGAAACAATCCGAATGCTCAACAACTGAGAATTATCCAGGTAAATGACAGTATTAGATGATGGAGTATTATGGTACCATTACTGTTGTGTTTTAAGAGCATTCATTGCTAAGGTAAACAACTGTTCATGGTAAACAAGAGCCAGCCTGGGTTCTGAACTTCAACTGTGTGAATTCAAATTCCGACTCCACTGCTTGCTGGCTGTGAGTGCAGGCAAGTTGCTCACCCTCTCCAGGCCTCGGCTCCACTGCATGTAAAATGGTGCATCCCTCGCAGAATCCTGATGAGGATTATATTCCTCAAAAAATGCAACATATGTAGGGCCTTGCAAGCATATGCTAAGTGCCAAATAAATGATAAGCAGTATTATACTGTTTAGTGTAAAAAAAAGTCTCTTACAACAGGATATTTACACTGTGATATCCTTTTCAAATCGTTATGTTAAAATTTTGTTTATGAAGACTTAAAACCAACCACCAAACAGTCACGTTTGGGTGATGCCATCACGAGTGACTTCTGTTGATTTCTTTTTTTTTTTAATTACTTTATTGTTGTTCATTTACAGTTGTCTGTGTTTTCCCCTCACCACCCCCTGATTTCTTTCACTCTCCTGTGTTGCCCATGTTTTCTGAAGCTCAGCAGGCATTTGTTCTGTGATTGCAGCTGACCAAGAGGATAATGTTGGTGATTCAGCCTCCTTCCTTGAGCATAGTGTGGTGAAGAGAGCAGGATTCTCAGTGAGGACACACCTGCTCCACATCTCAGCTCTTCAGTGAGCCTAAAGATTTGGGGGCCTATAGTCACTTCCTAGAGGATTATTCTGAGTATGAAATTAACAAGATGCAAGGCACTTTGCCTGGCACATAATAAGGGTTCAACACAAGTCTGATCTCCTTTTCCTTCCTACGGTCCTTGCTTGATTCAGATCAATCTGTCAGCTGTTTTTCCTCCACCTTGACCAAGTCAGAAACCACTCTGAGAGAGTATGTGTGTGAGTATGCACAGGAGAATCTGTGCACATGAATGTATGCATTTGTGTAAGTGTGTGTAAATGTGTGCATGTGTGTGCTCGGGAATGTGTATTTGTGCATGTATGAGTATAAGCCCTCAGCCCCCAGGGAAGCAGCAGAAAAGTGAATGCAGGTACAAAGCACATGGAGAGCCACAAAGGGTCCAGAAAAAGCAGACCTTCAGCTGGAGATAAGGAGCCTATCTTTCTCTGGTCTCTCAAAACAATAGAAAGATTGTCCAAAATGACATGAAATATAGGGCAAACCATCAGCAGGACCCTCAGACATGTTCATAGCCCACCTCAGGAATCTGTAGGGAAATCATCCACGGTTTACCTGAGTCAGTCCCTGAACCAGCAAGAACAGGCACACCACCAGGCTCATAGGAGGGCCAGATGGCAACTGAGCTCTCCCACAATTGTATAATGGCTGCTTTCTTCAAGTGTCCACAGGATACAAAGTCAATTTGGCTCCTGGCTTCAAATCAGAGTAAACAGAATAGAGCTGGACAATGAGATAACACAACCAAATGGAAGGCAAGGCCATCTCTTAGGATGGATGCTGTGTGTGTGTGTGGCCATAAGAAACCCATCATGGTGGTTCCAGGGAGGCTACCCATTACCTGGGCAAGAAGAACTAGATGATGAAGATGTGCTAAGGCTATGGCGGCAGACAGTAGCTCCTGATGGCCAGGCACTAGTTTTGCAAGACAATTTCTGCAAATAATTTCCTGTCCAATCCTGGTATTCCCATGTTCTAGAGAAATACAGTCAATAGTGAGGAGCACAGCAAGGGCTAGAGAGGGTAACAACCAATTTCTCATGCCACCAATGTCCTTATTCTTATAGTACCTTCTCTTTGATTTCTTAACTTTTTTTATAAAGTCTTCAACTCCATTTGATAGATAGCACTGCATGGTATGTTGGCGAGAGCAAGGGTCTGGAGAGGGGCAGACCAGGCCTTCCCCTAGTGTCCTTGGCCAGCCACCTGAGCTCTCTGGGCCTAAGAGACCTCATCTGGAACTCAGGAATAGCAAGTCCTCACTGGCTCATCACAGGAACAGATAGTGTGGCAAATGCCTGATGGATTGAAGGAACTCAAACAATAAGACACTATCCTACATTCCACATTCAATGTAGGATAGTGTGGGAGCAGGGTTAGGCAGGGCAGGGGAGAGGAATGGGGGGAGAAGGCGGACAACTGTAATTGAACAACAATCAAAAAGAGTTAGAGAAGACACTATTCTCGTGATCGTGATAGTCATTACCAGCCTCATCCTTACAGCTTAAGGTCTGGATCCTCATTAAAATGCAATTGCCTTGGGGGAAATAGTACTTGAACTTGTATTCATGCCTGAGCCTGGTAAATTAGAAAGGCTGTTAGACTGGGCCACAGTCCTGGCCCAGTCACTGACTCACTGCCCATTTATATAAGTGGAACACAGTCCGGAAAGTCCTTAAGGTCTTCTCCAGCATTAACATCCTCTATACCAGTGGTTATCAAAGTGTTTCCCCTGGACCATCGGGAGAACTTCTCTCAGGCTCCATACCAGACCCACTGAATAAGACTCCTGAAGTGTGTGGCTCAAAAATCCGTTTTAATAATCTCTCCAGGTGGTCCTCATGTGTGCTAAAATTGAGATTCAATGATATAGACCACAGTATTAATTAATTTCTGGTCTTCTTTTGAGAGCATGTTTAGTATTATATCTCGAGGGCCTTGGATTGGAGCAACAAATACAGGAGAAAAAAATCATAGGGTTGAGAGACCAAGGCTATTGAGAACAAATATTAAACGAAAGTCACAATTATGTCTTCTTCCCACAGAGCCCTCTACTTGATGCTTTCCCATGCATTCTCTTTTTAGTAAGTTCAGGACGAACTTCCACGGTACAAATCATATCCATTTTTCAAGGGAATCAAGGCTCTGAAAGGACTATGCCCAAGATCACAGAATCAGCTACTGGCAGAGCTTGAATATCTCCCCAGATCTTCCTGACTACAAACGGTCTTCCTATCTTACATATCAGAAGTTCAACAACGGTGTCCTGGAAGAACCACACAGAGTCCCCAAACAGTTGCCTGTTACACTGCTGCTTTTTTTCTCTTCTGCTGCTGAATCCTGGCCAAGCTTTTGCTAATGACGTCTGCCTCCAGCACCTGACCCCATAGAGGCTTTGTGGCTGCTTTCCCTTTCAGGACATCTGGCATTCTGGGAAGAAACAGTCTTACTTAGTTAAGCTGAGTATTGTCTTAGTGGGAGATGGTTTCTTGTATATCCAAGGGATAAGGAGTGCATTTGGCATAAAGGAAAAGGGAAAGCCCTCACTGGGAAGAATCAATGTCTCTTCCCTTGAAGTCTG
Source organism: Macrotus californicus (assembly GCA_007922815.1). Lineage (NCBI taxonomy): Eukaryota > Metazoa > Chordata > Mammalia > Chiroptera > Phyllostomidae > Macrotus > Macrotus californicus. The sequence continues at coordinate 4,147 of VMDR010004009.1, read as the reverse complement.
AAATTGCACACCATTAGTGGGGCAAAGGGACACATTGATTTTCAATGATTTGTCAAAATTTAAAATTGTTCAAAGACCATGATAAACAACATTCTAGTCTGAGATATTCCATGGAAAAGATTAAAAATGATCTAAAAGAAAGAGTAAATTGGGTTGCCCAGATACAAACTAGATTACAAAGAGAAAATAATACAGAATGAAAAATGTCATCCTAGGGAAGGAAAACAACCTAAGAATACATGAACAGAAGACAGGCGTCCATGTGGTCAGACATCCCATAACAAGCACAGGGATAAGGCCATGCAGATACTCCCCATGTACGTGCATGCACACAGTAGCTTTTAAGGCTCCAGGCCATTCATGTCCTTTCACTGTTCAAGCATGACATCTGGCATACAGTTGGTGCTGAATAAATATGTATAAAATGATTAGTGAAGAATAGAAGGGATGAATACTAAAATATGGAAAGCCTGGGCCTTGAATCAAAGTGAGCTGGGTAGAGTGTGTCCTGTTTGCCCCTATGGGTCTGCCCCCTACCCTGTCCTTTCTGCTTGCTCCTCCAGAGGTGACCCTCAGGAACAGCATCAATAGGTACCTTCAGCCTCTGGCTAGGAGTCACTTTCTAAGATTCCAGAACAGGTCAAGTACTAATACAACAACAAACATAACAATAAGCACATTTGTTCAAGCATATGTCCTCATACTTAAGAGGGCATGAGAATAACCTGGGGGGCAAGTTCAAGTACAGATTACTAACTCCCCCCAACCCCCCCTCCCATACCCAGCTTCGCATCCATTAGGTCTAAAATGGGGCCCAAGAATTTCATTTCTAACATGTTCCCAGATAATGCTGAGGCTGCTGGTCCAAGAGCCACACTTTTAGAACTCCTATTTTAAAATATACTCTTTAAGGCATTGCACTAATCCTTTCATATCACCTATAATCTTTATAATGACTCTGGAAAGACCCAGTACTGTTATTCCTATTTTTCATATGACTTTGTTCAGTAGTTAACTTGCCTAATATCTCATCTCTGGCAAAAGATGAATTGCAAGAACCAAACCCAGTTCTTGTTAATTCAAATCCCACACTATTCACTACATTAAGCTGTCTTAACTGAGCATTGTACTTCATTGAGAGAAAGCTCAAGTGAGACCCATGAAACTATACCCTGAAGCCACAGTGGCTTTCTTCCCAGTGTTTTTTTAGCCAGAAAGTGCTGTTGGAAACTTGCAATTCAAACTATAATGCTAAAAGGAGAGAGAAGCAGTAAAATTGCATGTGATCACAATTAATATTAAAGATTACCCCTTCATGTGTTGAGAGACCATCCCTGTAGCTTTATGTTGAAGAGTCTAATTCTATAACCCCACTTGTGGCTAAGTATTCCTTTATGGTCTTTGCTAAAATGTCAGCCTTGAGAGTGAGAACTCACACAATAGCCTTAAAGCACTTTGAGGAGCTACAAAAGAGGTCACATTCTGCCCAAAAAGATCCTAATGGACTCCCATCGCTCACAGAGCAAGCTCTGAGCTCCACTTGTCAGGGTGTACGGCTTTTTAAAGTCAAAGAATCAGAAAGATTTGCCACCAGAGGGGCCTGCCAGGGGCACTGTCTTAATAGAAACCTGCCACATAGCCCAGGGATGACAAACACTTACTACAAAGTGTTGTGATCACCCCTCAGCACCTTCTGTATAACTAACTGAGGTCTGAGATCTGGGTCTTAAAGAACAAGTCCAAGACCTTCTCCATGTGGTGAGTCTTAAAATAGTAGCTATATCCACTTTCACTCTGTCCTCGCCATTTCTTCACCATTTCTGTTTTCTTTATCTGATCCTTAGGAGGCATGTTTTTACTGTGTTCTCTACTCTTCTTGATTCGAGTTAATCTATTTCACATCTCTCACTCTTCCCTCTCTCCCTCTTCATCTCCTTTCTCTCTGTCTCTTTCTCTGTCACACACACACACACACACACACACACACTAAAATTTTAAAACATAGGGTTCAAAGACAATCTTAATACATGTATGTTGGAGAGTAAAGAAACTCTTAGGGCTACCTATTCCAGTGGAGACCATGACTCCTACTCAAACAGGTTTCCTATTATTGATGATGACAATGGTGATGATAATAATATTAGTAATAATAATAAACACATGCATGGTAGAAAGAGTCTGATAATCTTTGGGCAAATTTTTTAACCTTTTTGAGTTTTGCATTCCTTATTTTCAAAAGAGAAATATCATAAAATACCCTGGTGAAGATAAAATATATATAATAATGTTTTATAAATGTTATTTCCGTTCCCTCTTTCTCCCTTTTTTGCTCCTGGAAAAACAAAACATATATAACAAAAATAAAATATACTAACAATAAAAGTAAGCTAAAAAATTTCCAAGAAACTGGCTGATGCAATAAATCAAAGTTGTTTTTATAAGCAATCACTCCTTCATTTTAATTTAATCAAATAACAAACAATTCAGTTCAAAATGTAAAACTTAAGTCACAAAACCCAAAGGCAATAATACTCACTGGAACAAATAAAGTAAAATCAGCTCACATTTATAGTCAGCACTAAGGTGAAGCATATCAGACTTGGGTACAGAGTAAATTACAGGGCAGAAGAAATCTGAAAAATAAAGTCACATTTAAGAGGAGTGAACATCCTCCCACTCCTCAAATGAGGAGTTTGAAAATAATCAAAGTTAACATGATGGCACAGATATTGGTTTGAGTCCAAAGCTTTCCCTACCAAATTATAAAAATTGCAAAAGAAAGTAATTGAAGAATTCATAATGAGATTTGCTTGGCAATGCTCAAAACTCAAAGCAAAGCAATTTAATAAGGGAGTCGCAGTGGGAGCTTTCCTTGTTCTTTGGGCTGTATTATCCCAAACCAATCAGCATCAAACAGAGTTAAGCAGCAGAACATTATAAGTCCATTGTAGTCAATTGTATGGGATCCTGCTCCAGGACAATGACTAGGCCCCCCTGCCTTCCCTGTGCTTCCTCACTCCTTGCTCTCCCTGCAACTGGGTGCCAGCATCCTACTCATTCACACTGAAGAAAGATTGTACATGGATGCATTTCTGCACACAGCTGCATTTCTGCACACTCTCATCTCTTACTCATTGACATTTATTTTGTTTGATTTTTTTAAAGGATAGAAGGCTTTGGATGTCCAAGTGCTTTCTTTGCCCCTGCGCCCACCTCTGCCCTAGGCCCCAGACACAGAGAGACAAATTAATAAGAGACAGGTCGGGCCCCATGGAGGCTTTGAGTCTAGTGAGGAATGTGACAGAGCAGGACACTGAGGATAGAGTTACATCTGATCAAGTTGTACTCTAGGACGCACAGTGTCTTAGGAAAGCCCCTGGCCCTGTGCAGAGGATGGAGGAACTTCAGGTGGGACACAGGAAGTGTGAATGCTTTGGCTAAGACTAGAAGGATAACTAGAAACCAGGTTGGCCGACAAAGGAAGGAAATGGTATGCCATGCAATACACATCATGGTGTACAAATGTGCAGTGAGAGGAAGGAACTGCTCAGCTCTCCCTCCTGTGAACAGAACACACATTGATTGGCAGGAGGGAGCTAAAGCTCCTCTTTGGTCATGTATTTCCTCCATATTTGCCGAGTGCCACAAGCCAATGCCACAGGCGCTGGTGTAACAAAAATACTGAGTTCAAACCTTGGGTCCAGTACCGACTAAAGCTTGATTTTCAGAAGTCTCTTGCTCTCCTCAAACTTCAGTTTCCTCATAAGCACAACTGAACTAATGCATGGGAGAAAATACCACACTTGATCCATTCCAGGCCTCTCTATTGGTAGCCATTATGATTAAATTATTGTCCAAACATCGACCCAGGGCCCCAAAGGAAGGAAGGCCCCTGAGTAAAGTAAGAAAAAAGAAAACAAAAAATATTTTTTTATTTCTGAAATAACATACTGTCCAAGGTCAGTCTTTATTTTCACTTTGACCTATACCAATTCTAACTCTAAGTTAGAAGGAAAAGATCAAGTATACTCTTACATATTAACTGAGCTCAATATTAGTAAATGAGCTGAAGAAATAAATGACTGGATAAAAGACATAACATTTCATATAGTAAATCATTGTAGAAACACACATTTGCAGAAGGGGT